>RJWJ010019168.1:0-30539 GCA_004363605.1 Indri indri | reverse complement strand
TGTTCATTAACCCCCAAAATTGACTTTTCTCTCTTTGCAATAAATCTCCACCTCCACTCCTAGCCCTAGGCTACTACTTATCTGTCTTCTTTCACTACATGTGTTAGTAATCTACTGCTGTGTAACAAATTACTCCAAAAATTTAGCAGCTTAAAACAAGAAACATTATTGCACACTGTTTCTGAGGGTCAGGAGACAGGGAGCAGCCTAGCTGAGTAGCTGTGGCCCAGGGACTCTCACAAAGCTGCAGTCAAGCTGTTGGGGAGGGATGCAGGCTGTGTAGATCCACTTCCAAGACAGCTCACTCACATGGCGGTTAGCTGTTCCTCCCCACCTGGGCGCTCCACGTGGCTGCCTGGTGCTTGCATGGCAAGGCAGCTTGCTGCCTCCAGAGTGAGTTATCTAAGAGAGAGTGAGCAAGCAGGAGGCTGCAGTGCCTTGTGGGACCTACGCTGCCACTTCTGCTTTATTCTATTTGTTAAAAGTCAGTCATTATGTCCAGCCCACACTCAAAGTAAAGGGAATTAGTTTCCATTTATTGAAAAGAGGGATATCACAGAATTTGTAAACATTTTAAAGCCACCACACCAAGTTTTGCCTTTATAAGAATTTCATATAAATAGAATCATAAATTGTGTTATCTTTTATGTCTGGCTGTTTTTACTTAGCATAATGTTTTTGAGATCCATCCATGTTATTGCATGTGTCAGTGATCTGTAGCTTTTTATTATTGAGTAGTACTCAATTGTACAAATGTGCCACATTTTGTTTATCTATTCACTAAAAGTGCTTATATTTTCAGGCTCTTTTTAGGAGACCTGTGTTTTGGGGTTTTCTATCTGCAGAATGTATTGAACTGCACATTATCAAATGTGTCAGCGTCTAACACAATTGATGTTTGGGAAATCAGATGGCAACGACTTCACCTAAACAGAATCTGTAGTCCCTTTATTATATGCTGATCATATATACGGAATTTACCCCAAGTAACAATCAATCATAATAATGTTTGACATTGAACTTTATTCTCAACAAGACATATTGAAATAAAAAGAAGAGTTTTCAAGGTGCCCATTTTTCATAGTATACAGACTTGGGAGTTACTTAATCATGTTAGAAAATTTAGTTTCTGTCACTAAATGTTGAAGTTTTGTCTGGAGAAATAAGAAATACTCTTATTTCTCCCTTGCATCTGCCAGGGGAAAGAATTGAATATTCAAAGGCCTTCACAGATCTGTAAAAGCTTAATCTCTTGCACCCAGGCTTAGAGACTCCCTTCCAGATGATCTTTGTCAGTCAAGAGTGGACAATTAAAAGCTATTACAGTATCAATGCCGGCAGCAGAAAGAGTGACAGGCATGGATATCCAAGTCTCAAGTGAGTAATCCTTGGCTGGGTCCCAGGGGTCTCTGAGTCTTCTCCAACAATTTAGCATGGATCAAAACTTCAGGAGCTGTTGAATAAATGAATGGCTATCTCAGCAGTTCTAGTCATAAAGCATACATTACAAAGGTGAATAACTTCCTAGCTCTGAATATCATGTAGAAAACTTAGGAAAGTTACCTTCATGCATTTGTAGGCTTTGAGCCTCCAGACCATGAAACTCAGACTCAAAAATGAGAAGGACAGCTACAGCCCTGATTACCCTTACAACATAGGCCATGGGTCAGAATCACGTGGTGGTCTCTTACAAGCTACACAGGGTTATCTGTCTCCAAATTCATATGTGAACCCTCTGCGGGGCTGACATATTGAGTCACTATTAACTATAGGGAAGCATTCTACATTTCACATGCAATGGGATGGGGCAAAAATGACTATGGGCCTCTTTTCCAAAATTGCTTTGATTTGCATTTAGTCATTATTTATTTTATTTTTAAATGTCAACTAATATTAAGACATGCTGCCTGTGGTCAAAATGCCTGTGGTCAAAAGGGAGCATGGTGTGGAAAAGATTGAGAACACGGTGTTGAATAATAACATATGAGCTATGGGAAGGGGGAGGGAGAAGTTTAAAAGAGTTAACTGGAAGTGTCGGAGAATCATCAAATAGAATTTGTTTTCCCTCGGATGCCAATCCAGAAATTATCTTTCCTTCCATACTATAAGACATCACCCCACCACCACCACCACCATCTCCCCACCACACACACACAGACAGCATATATTTGCCCTTTCATTGGCTCTTAAATTTTGCTTGTGCCTGGAGCTTCCTTCAAATCTCTCATGGTTTAGGGGATGATGAGGAAGTTCCCCTTTATAAACACTTGTGCACTTGCTGTTCTCTCTGTTGTAGAACTTCCCTCTGGGAGAGTAGTCTTCTGCCTCTTATTTTGGGATTTCCCACCCTTAAGTAATAAATCTTCCTTTGTTCCCTCCAAAGGATTGCTGTCATGAGTTTGATATTCGAACCCAAATTTGGGAGGGAGTTCTCCATGTCACAGTGAGGTTGCTGTAACCTCTCTCCAGCTGGTGTTATATTAATAAGGGAATTTATTAAAGAAATATTTGTTGAGTGCCTGCTATGTGTCAGGCACAGTCCTGAGCACTGGAGTTGTAGCATAGACACAAGAAACAAGGCCTCTGACCTCATAGAGTTCAGGTTCTGAGGATCTGCATCAATGTTTGTACTAAATGGATCCCACCTGACTACCACAGCCAACATGGGATATTTGCACACATTATTTGGCCCTCGCTCTCCACTCCACTCACTGGCTAAGTCTGATTCACATATACAGATCAAGAATCAACACTGCTATAGGGTGGCTCTCTGTGATATGTGCTGCAGACATCAGTACCAGGTGATATGCAACCAGTCTTACTCTTTGGACATAGCTGCAGAATTCCCCCTAACAGCATTGGGACTCTGAAATCTCTCTTTCTTTTTTCAGTCTCTAAAGATTCCAGGATAACTGAGCATCGACTCACTCAAGGAATATTTTCCACACTTGTTATCCTTAAGGGAAGTTCTATCTAAGATACTGGGAAAGTAGTTGGAACTATAGAAGATTCCTACTATAAATAGCTAGAAGCACAGAAATTTGGAGGGATGGCCAATTAGGAAAATCCAAGATTTAGGTACCAAAATTTGTGATCTAACAGCAGAAACTGGATATCTAAGGCAAGAATCAAGGTAAGAACCCGAGAGCCAGAAAGAAAGAAGTGGGGAGAATGGAGTTTACATAAGAACAAATTAGTATTAAAGAAAAATAGGTGGTATTCTAAGTTTATTCCCTTGAACATTGGTGGCTTTATGATCTATTTTATTTATCCAGGAGAGTACAAGTCTTCTAAAAGACCAAGGTAGAAAAGATACCAGCTCAAAGTGAGTCCTTTATCTATCTTAGACCCTTTATATTCCTACTTTTCATCGCCAAGCCTAACATACATTTTACTTTAGAGATTGAGTCATTCTTTATAGCTATATTAACTGTCTACACTTTAATATTCAAGACCCGCACAAAATAATAACACATTTAGAGGCGAGAGGTAGTGAAATGTCCTTCGATGAACCAAATGGACTTGTTTAAGCAAGAGATGACCTAGAAATTTCTTATGTTGTGAGGAGCAGGAGGGAAGGAATCTGGGAGAGAAACGAACAGGAGAAGGGAACTGAAAATGTTGTTGCTGTTACATTATAACTTATTAACTCTTGAAAGAGTGACAGAGTGTTTTAGAGTATGCAATCAAATGAACAATTTACACGAAACACTCAATTTGTCAATTTTGGGCTGAGAGAATGTGTGCATCTCATTCATTATGCTCACATCTGCTACTGTGTATCCTGTGATTGCGTTCTCCATATTGACAAGAAACAAAATGATGGAATGGACATATATTTATGTATGTCCCAAAAGGGATATGCTAAATTCAGTCCACTGAAATTAACACTCATCCTCGGGGATCATTCAATCACATCACAGAGCAACAGAATAAAAGAGAGATGAGAATGAAGCAAATTTCTGTTGACATGAAAAAGTCCAAAACATAAAATTAAAAGATGCTAAAGATGCAACAGGCAAGTTTGTCCAGACCATTTATATTCTAAGTACTACTCTCCAAAGCATGAATACCACACAGAAAGTTATTCTGCCTCCTTTTCCAAAAGGAAATCAGTATCCTCAAATATTCTGAGTACTGTAATTGAGTGCCTTAAATCAAGTAGGTACACAATGCCATGTTTATTAATACCTTATGGTTCTGCAGTTCTTCGTGATTTAACAAGTGATTTCACACACATTGCTTTTAATTCTCACATAATGAGTATATATTCACATTTTCTCTTTATTCGGCATACAAGAAAACTAAATCTCAGAGAGATGAAATGACCTACCAAGGCTTACCAGCTATTTGTTGGCAGATGAAATCCAGTCTTTTAATTTCAAATTAAGTATTATTTTTATGATTTTAGACTATCTTTTAATATCAAATTTCAGTATATACTATATATTCAATATCGTGTATGATTAACATCTGTTCAAAGAAAATTGCCTATAATAGATCTGCATTAATGGTGATATTATTTATCAAATTTGAGTTGCCATAGCACATGGGATGATCTACTTTGTAGCATACAACTCAGTGATGGTACCTGAACTACACACCTGGAGACTCTTTGAAGAAAGATGTATGGTGAAAACAAGAAAGCCCGCGGTGATGCAATACTGAATGTGGTGTGGGTTAGTGGTTTGGTTTATAATTTGTTACTATTTATCTTGAATACCTTCTCTTCTCTTTCTTTAGGCTTATTTATTAATTTCCTACTTTTAAAATTGACAGGATTATTTATTTATTTTATTATTTTTCTTATTAGGTAATATGTATGATTATCTACTCACCAGTTGAAGAATATTGAGCATATTTCTAGTTTGGGGCTCTTATGAATAAAGACATGTGAAAATAGAAAACCTTATATATATAAAAAAAATAGAAAAGAAATAGAAAAAGTTATATGTAAAAGCACTTAGATTAGCATTATAAAACAATATTGAAAATATTTTTGAAAAAACAACTAGCTTCCCTTAATTTACCAGTGTTGTAGGTTTATGGTTTTGCATATCATGTTTTAGGACTGGCCAGAGAGACACACCGTGTCTTGACAGCATCTTATTTTGGTTTGTGAACCACGTTCCCTCATCCTGTAAATGCGTGTAATGCACAGAGTCCTCCTGCCCACCCCCCAGATGTCCATTGCCCTGCCTCTCCCTGCCTATATTACCATAACATGCCTCTTGTCTCAAATTAACTCTGTCATTCTGCTTCAAAATATCCACTGCCTGTGGATGCTTATCTAAACTAGAAGAGCAATATAATATAACCCATCCACACTGAGGATTTAATTGCTGATGGGATGTTTACCCTCAAGGAAACTTACATTTAGGGTTGACCACATTAAATTTAATGAATCTTTAATTAGTATGATTTCAAAAAATGTGACAGAGTTAACAGCATATTCATCAAAAACATTATTTTCACTATTACTTTTTACTCAAAAAGATTCAATTTTCATACTATTAATAATATGGTTGCCATAACTTATGGTCATCAGTATCAAGTAATTCTTCTGCTCCTGGGCCAACAGGAGGCTTGTACATTCTTGCCCCCTTAAAGTTAGGCAACATGGCCCATTCGAGTTACTTTGGCCAGTGAAATATGAATGGAAGTGACATGTGTCACTTCTGCCTTTAATTGACAGTGCTGACATGACCAAGAAGTTCTGCATAATGAAGTTTCCACGAGCCTGGATCTCTGGGTGAGGTGGTAGAAAGTAAAGCACCTACTAACATGCAAAGCAAATGTGGCCTGTGTGTAAATGAAACCCTATGTTGTTTTCTTGTTTGGTTTAAGCCCATCTGATTTGGAGGAAATTTGCTTGTGATGACTGCATAACCTAACCCATCCTACGTAATACAATTAAATTCCAAGATGTACGTTTCTTTTTCTTCACAATTTATTTAATGTTTCCTAAATTAGAAAAGGTATTAAAATAGATATATACATTCCTTTTAGAGTTTCCCGACCCACTCTTCAAAAAAAGTTATTTAATTGATGGTGCATCCTATAATCCATGGTATCCCAGAAATGAGAGTAAAATGCTCCACAGCACTCCCTTCATTTGGAAAATTCTTTCCTTTCTTTCCTTCCAATACAGCCTCCTATACATGCTCCAAATCCCAAGGAAATTTTGCTTCCTCTAATTTTCTTATCCTGAAATCCCTCGAGAATCTCAGACCTTCACCATATGCTTTCTACCTCATAATATCTCTAATATTTAACTTAAATATGCATGGTGTAATATAGGTAGAGGAACCTATTCTTTCCAGCAATTCTCTTCTGTACTCTACATTTTCCATCATTAAATGCTACACTCAGTTAAAGAAGATAACCTTCTGCCAAAGAAGGGAGTGAAGATCTGGTCAAGGATATCCCTGTAAGCCCTGTTTTTTGACCCTTATTAAATTTTAGTTTTACCATATTTCTTCCTTCTGCCCATCTATATTACCTGTTCTTCAAGGACAGAATGATTTTAGTGTGGAAATAGGTTTTTGTTCTCTTGGATATATACCTAGGAGTGAAATTACTAATTTTCACTCAGTTGCTCCATGTTTAACATTTTGAAGAACTTCCAGACTGTTTTCCAAAGTGGCTGCATAATTTTACATTTCCACCAGCAATATATGAGGGTTCCAGTTTCTCTACACCCTTGCCAACACTGGTTTTTAATCTGTCCTTTTCATTTAAGCTGTCCTGGTGGATGCGAAGTGGTTCTTCTATGTAGCTTTGTTTTTTGCATTTCCCTGGTGACTAATGATATTGAGCATCTTTTTATGTGCTAATTGGCCATTTGTAGATCTTTGTGGTCTATTTAAAATTTTTTCCTCTTTCTTAGTTTAGTTATTTGTCTTTTTATTATTGACCTGGTAGCAGCCACCTTCCCCCTGGATCTCAGCTAACACAGTGTGTAGCTGTAGCAGCCTAGCAATGGCTTCCTGATCCCCAGGTCACAGTGAGAACTACAGGATGCTGGCCACACACAATGGCAATGGTACAAAGTAGTCAAGGGCAGTCAAAGGAAAGAAAGTTGACATTGATAAGAGTCACATAAATGATATGACATTTTAGCTAATGTTTGAAGGAAGGGTAAGATTTTAATACATGAGGTGGGCATGGGGCAGAGCACTCTTCTGGAGAGAATATGACCCTGCCACCAGGCATGCCTGAAGAGGAAGGACAGACCCATTGCTATAGCAAAGAGCCCAAAGGAGATAAACTTGGAGAGGAACATAGGGCTAAATATTGAAACAAAGTAAAGGCCTGGCTCAAAAGTTCTGATCTGATCCTATATACTTTGGGTGTGGTTTAAGCAGATTTAATGAAATGTAAGGTAGAAAGATCTAGTCAACCACAGTTTGTAAAAATATTGCAGAGGGAAAAACTTGTGGCTTATAGAAGCAGGTAGATTTTACAAATGCATATATATGTTAAAACTCTTCAAGTTGTGCACTTTAAACATGTTCAGTGTATTGTATCTCAATTACACTTCAGTAAATCTGAACAGAAAGCAGACTTTCTTGTGTGTGTGTATGTATGTGTGTGTGTGTTTATATGCATATATATGTGTGTGTGTATATATATATATATATATATACACAAACACACATATATTTATAATTTATATTCTCAAAGGCAGTGTACTAGGGTTCTCCAGAGATACAGAGCCAATAGGCAGATACAGGTATACATGAGAGGAGATTTATTATAGGAATTGGCTCATGAGTTTATGGGGGCCATGATGTCCTACAATCTGCCATCCATAAGCTAGACAACCAAAAAAGCCAATGGTATAATTCAGTTCAGGTCCAAAGGCCTGAGAATCAGGGGGCCAATGATGTAAGTCCTGATCTGAGTCCAAAAGCACAGGAATCAGGAGCACCACAGTCCAAAGGCAGGAGAAGACGGATGTCTCAGCCCAAGCAGAGAGACAAAATTCACCCTTCCTCTACCTTTTTGCTCTATCCAGGCCCCTCGTGGATTGGAAGATGCCCACTCGCATTGGGGAGGGCCATCTGCTTTACTCACTTCAACAATTCAAATGCTGATCTCTTCTGGAAACACCCTCATAGACACACCCAGAAATAATGTTTTACCAGTTATCTGGGCATCCCTTAGCTCAGTCAAGTTGACACATAAAATGAACCATAGTAGGCAGCAATGTTGAGGTGGCAGAAACAAGCTAATATTTATTAAAAGCCTACTGAGGGCAAACACCATTACTTCATCTGAGCTATCTCAGTGTCAGCATGGAAGCCCGGCAAATAATACCTTATCACAGAAATTAAGACCCAAATACTAACTCCAGATGTCACTTAATTAGTAGGAGATAGAAGTTACATTTGAACACAGGTCTATCTTGCTTCAAAGCTGTGACATTCCAAGTGATCCCACACAGGATAAATATTAACATTGAATCTGGAACTGGATTCACTCTTTATGCTGACAATAGTACCAGGGCAAATTGTTGGGAGCATACATACAATCCAAATTAAAGACTTGGAAAAATTTACTCCAGAAACCTGTTCTACATGTTTTACAGATTTTTCATACCTGGGAAAAAAAAGTTTAAGCTGACTAAAAATTTAATGAAAGAAAGAGAAAAGAGAAAAAGAGAAAGGGAGGGAGAGAGGGCAAGAAGGAAGGGAAGAAAGAAGTATAGAAAGAGAAAGACCTTGTCTCTCTGCATTTTTGCAACCAGTTCATATAATATGGAGACTGTTAAATGTTTTAGCCTGTCCATGTATCATGAATGCCACCAATTTCACCAATGAAAGCTCATTTACAACACGCATTATACTAATTAATAGGCCAGTAATTTCACTAGTAGAAACTCATTTGTAACAGTTACATGTAGTTAATAAAGCCTTGGATTTTGATCAGAGGTAAAGACAGCTGAATTCCTGAGTGTGAATTTTCTGATAAAAATGCTAGTTCCCCTTCTAGAGTAGAATTCCCCTCTAGGGAGCTGACAATACTGAAAATGTAACTAAAATGCATGCACAATATCTCACTGCCCATCCTCAAGTATTTTAAAATAGTAAAAAGTGTTCAGTACAAATTTTGGTTTATCTACATTAAAAAGCATTATAATGGAAATGTGAATTACTTGAATACCCCTGAGTATCAACACACTTTCGCAGAATTATAGAAGTTAACTTAAGCAGAAAGTCATTTTAATTATATAGCTATGAGTCAAAATCTGGATTTGGTTTGCTATCATTTCTGAAGTTTATAAAGTTTGTTCTTTCATTCTTTGTCATTTGCCAGCAAGTGGTTCAAATTTTTGTAGTTCACTGTGGTTGATTTGCCTATAAATTATTGGCTTCTTGAGCCTTGTATTGGGGAATTTTTGTTGATTTGCAATTTGACACTATCCTCCCAGAATTTTTCTCTGCTAAACTTCAACTTCATCAGAGCAAATAAGAAATGTGGAATGGTGTTGAAAATACTTCTTAATTTGGCTGTTTTTATGCTATCTTTAGTCAAGTATTATATGCTTCAAAATCATCATTTATTTCTCAATTATCACTTTAAATCAGTATGTATTCCTTCCTATGATAGAGAAGATAATCATTGCTGTGTTAGCATCAAGGAAAATGAAACATAGTTGTATTAAGTGACTCTATTTTCTCCCACCAAAAATGAATAAATGAATGTTGTGGTCTAATCTGGAATGCCACATCAGGTATGCAGTTTTGTCCAATATTAAGGACTGAGAATATCCTCTTAATACTTTTAGTACATCTTCTTCCCTATCCCCCACATTTAAAGTTCTATATTCTGTACTTAATAATGCAGGTGTAGGAAGTGTGTCAAAAAAGATTAAGATAATTAATCTCAAAATCTCATCTATATCCTTGCAGATATAACACTTCTTTTTCACATGTGACAAAAAGGGAGGAGAGAGGGATGAGCTACCTAATTATACAGATGGTGATATAATAGCAATCCTCATTTACAATGGGCTTCTTGTTAGACCACTCATTCAAAAAAAAATCTCTTACATCATTCTTAAACACAAAGGAAATGGAAATGTGGCAAATTCTCAAATTTCTACTTTATTTTCTCTTGAGACACTATTTTCAAGGCTCAAGGTCACCATAACATTACAAAGAATTTGCACGTGTTCTTTTAAATTAGCATCTTTTCAAGAAAGCAGATATATCCATTTTCATTGTCATCATTGGAAATGAGATATCAAGAGTGAGGGTGAGTGAGGCCGGAGCTGCTAAATGAGTTGAACGATGGTCTAATTCTGAAACTGCTAAATAATTGATTGTGGTATGCCCTTATTACAGGCCAGTGTCAAAAATAACTTCCAGAAATGCGATGAGAATATTGGTCAGAAGCAAATTAATTTCCCAAAGAAAGAACGCTTTTGTCAGCGTACAGTAATTTTATCTTCTCATAAAATTGTAATGCAGTAAAAAGTATGTGTATCATTGCTAATGTTCAAATTTTGCCCAAGAGTTGAATAGATAATTCACATTTTATGCAATTGTTCTCATATAGGATTTCTGGTCAATGTGTCAATGTGCTGTAAATTTATTTTCCCCTACATTTTTACCACAGCAAAAATTATGTGCATTATGGCCAATGTTCACTACTTGATTGAGAACTACATAGACATTTCCCAAATTATAAAATTGTTCCACTTTAGGAGCTTATTCGTAACTCAAATTTTGCAAGGTCAAAAATGTATGTACTTTATGTACTCAAGGTACATAATGATTCAGGGTTGCAGAGTGGAAGCTAAAAGGAAGTAAATGAGAATAAACTCTCCAGAAATCTTGGGAAGCTCAGAGAATTTCAAGAGAAGCATGAGGCCTGGTCACCACTCTGTCTTTTAACAAGAAGAGGAATGTTCAGCAATATGAGAGAAGCCATAGAATTTGGACATACTATCCTCACTTTAACTGCTCTTGACTTCTCTTTTATCTTGCATCCAGGTGCCATCTCCACTGTCCTGGATTTCATAAATCACCAAGGATTGGGACTAAAATACCTTTTTGTGCTATCTACCCTTCCCTTGCAATCTCACCTTAAGGCCTTGATTTATGTACCTGACAACTTTAATTTTCTCTACATAATGTAGTATCATCTGCCTCTAAAAAATAATAAGCTTTATATAATAAATAGGGCAATATTTAATTCCTACACATCAAGAGTTTCATGACCCAAGAAGCATCCATTTAACCTTCAAAATAATAACTATAGCTCAATACACACACACACACATACACACAAAATAACATATAAGCACACTTTTAGTTTTCTATTTGTATATGGTAGATTTTTATAATTGTATTTGGTGAATTCTCAAATTAGTCTGTGAAAAACATCAAGAGAAGAACATTTTTTCAAGCTATGTTTATCATTTAAAATGCTGAAGTTTGGCAACAGCCATATTAATATACACAATATTTAGCAATTGGCAAATATTTATCTAGAAAATAGCTATTGAGTGTTTTGCTTTATTCTAAATAGTAAAATTATCCAATCTCTTTTGCTAATGGGACTGATATTCATGCAAACAAAAATAACTGAACAACCATTTTCCTTGTATTTTCAGATCTCTATGTTAGGGATATATGTCTATCAAAATTCTACAAGACTTTGTCCTCACCCATGCAGAATAATAATCTACATCAGTGTTGTTCACTCCCTGCTTAGCATGAATTCGTGTGTCAGAATTCACTCTAGGCTGTAATTCCTTTGAGGCAATACAGATTCATATATATCTCCACTCACCTGAAAATGCTTAGAAAAGGGGACTGAAAAGAATTAATGGCTACAATATGAACACCAATACCAGCTCTAGTACCGACTTTAATGCCAACACTGACTCTAAGCCTAATATCAACATTTACTGCATGTCAGGCAGCTGGGTGTCTTGATTGACATGAAATATCTTCTTCCTGTGGGAAATTGCCTTCATTATTTTAATTTTTCAAATGAAGAAACTGAAATGAAGAAAATCCAAGTTCCCACAATCAGCAGGATTGGAAGCTGATTTTGAACCTGTGTCTGTCTGAATATAAAGGGCATATACTTTCTACTATATCTCAAATAGAAACTAAGTAATCTATTATTTTTTTTCATTTTCTACTATATAACATTAGAAATATCACCATTACTTTATTTTCATTTTAACATGCTTCCTTAAACTCTTAGTTTTTTCTTGAAATTCTTTCTTTATATCAAGGATTCCTAGTTTAAAATATTTCTACTTAAAAAAAGAAACCACTCACACTTCACAACTTTTTATTATATTCTGCAAAATTTTACTGTTTACTGTTTTCATTTCCTTGCCTTGTCTTTCATTCAAGATTTTTTTTTCACTTGTCCTCCTTGCTATCTCCTGATATTTTCCAATGTCTTCTCTGGGACACTCGCTAAGTTTGGGTGTCCCTCTGCCTTCTCCACTTTCCATCTGATCCTCCTTTCAGGGCTACCAACCACCACATGGAACTCAGAGCTGCGGCATACTTGGTGGAGCTTAGGAAAGGACGGGACAAAGCAAGCCCTCATTCTTCTTACTATTCTGCACTTTTAGGCTCCATTAGCCCATTTAGGCATAGGAAAATCTCTTTACTGGTAGGGTCTAACAAATTCAGAAATAGTTCATAACATAAAGGGCTCAAATTATAAAGTTCAGATTAAATTGGACTTCTCTTGGGTCTCACTAAGTGAGGGTCTATAGGAGGGGTTCCCAGGTGGCCGAGGGCCGAGGGCCAAGGTGAGCCAGAATCTCAGATATGAGCTCTTCTTTCAAGTTTCTCATACTGAAAACACTTCCCTCCATAAAAAAAAGAGTCTGATATGAAAAAGTGCTCTATATCCTATGCCAATAGGGAAATATAAATTAAAATGGCAATCAGACATCACTACATACCTATTAGAATGGTCAATCCAGAACACTGACAACACCAGATGCTGGGAGGATGTGGAGCAATAGAAACTCTCATTTATTGCTTGTGAGAATGCAAAATGTTAACAGCCATTTTGGAAGACAGTATTACAGTTTCTTACAAAACTAAACATAATCTTACCACACAATCCAGCAATTGCACTTCATGGTATTTATGCAAATGGGATGAAAACTTATATACACACAAAACCTGCACACAGATGTGTATAGCAGCCTTTTTCATAGCTGCCAAGACTTGGAAGTGACCAAGATGTCCTTCCATAGATGAGTAGATAAACTGTAATACATTCAGACAATGGAATATTATTTAGCCCTAAAAAGAAATGAGCTATCAAGCCATGAAAAGACATGGAAGACATTTAAATGCATATTACTAAATGAAAGAAGTCAATCTAAAAATGCTGCATATTATATGATTCCAACCATATGACATTCTGGAAAAGGCAAAACAATGGAGACAGTAAAAACATCAGTGGGTTGGGAAGAAGGAGGGACAAGTAGACAGAACACAGAAAATTTTTAGAGCAATGAAACTATGTGTATGATAACATAATAATGGATACATGTTGTTATACTTTTGCCAAACCCACAGAACGCACAACACCAAGAGTGAACCTTGATGTAAATTACGGACTTGGGGTGATATGTCGGTGTAGGTTCATCAGTTGTAACAAACTCACCACTCTGGTGTGGGATGTTGAAAATGGAGGGAGGTCGTGCCTGTGTGGAGACGGGGTTATGTAGGAATTCTCTGTGCTTTCTGCTCAACTGCTTTTTAAAATAATCTATTTAAAAAGAAAAAAAAATGAAAAGTTCCAGCTTTTTATTCCTGGAGCATTTCCTTTTCAGTATTTCTGCAAGTGGCAACTGAGCCTGAGAGTTTCTTCAGCAGAAAATCTATAAGGTAGGAATATTATTCAAGGACAAACATGTTTTTTTCCTCAGACATGCTCCAATATAAACCCAGAGGGAGGGAAGATTATTTTCTCCATTAGCAGA
The DNA here is from genome assembly GCA_004363605.1 of Indri indri. Taxonomy (NCBI): domain Eukaryota; kingdom Metazoa; phylum Chordata; class Mammalia; order Primates; family Indriidae; genus Indri; species Indri indri. Next base: position 16,555 of record RJWJ010019168.1, on the reverse strand, counting down.
TAGTTACCTGCCCTTAGAGTCAAAGGGTCGCTGTCATTATGCTTTTAAGGACTTCTGGTTTCTTTTCTTCTCTACTCAAGGGGCCAGGTGAAGTCTCAAAAAGCTCTGTTAGCCTTGAATGTTTGATCTTTGGATACCTCGGGAAGGATATTAGTGTGGGTTAAATTTCTTTCATTCTGAGATCTTGTGATGGGAGTTGAAAATCAACAATACTTCCTGCCCTGCCTTACATTTTAAAACTAGATTTAATACTATCTTTCCTGCTAAAAATTGCTTAATTTTATTCCTAATTTAACAGAAGCAACTTTGAAAGAAATAGTACATCTAATTTTCAATTATTCAGATGCTTTCTTTACAATACAAGAAATGATTTATCAAGAAATTCAGTGTTTGCTTAGAATATATGAGAATGTCAGTCTATAAATTTACAATAGAACTGTATTAAGAAATATAAGGTAGAAATAATAAAAGTTGAATATGAGAAGTCGAAGCCAAACACAGACCATTTCTTATCTGGTATCAATATCTATGGCATGCCAGTTTTAATAGAAATCAGACTTTATTTACTAGAATTTGCTTTTTCAACAAAAACATGATTATAGGCAGTGGTTGGGAGTGATGACAATAAAGGAAGATCAAGAACCTAATTTAGACAAAGAAGAAAAGAATAACAGAAGCCAAAAAAAAAAAAAAGATAAATTTATCATGTAGTGCACAGTTAGTGTCTGAATGTAAAATGCCTTCTGGGTTCTGAATGTGAGGTCATTTGTTTTTCTATATGAAATAATAGGAACTATTGTATATGTGTATGCATCTGTATTTCATTTATTCAGCTAATCAGTCACTCAACAAATATTTGTTGCAAGACATTTTGCTGGGTTGGGTGGGGTATAAAAATATGATTGAGACCCAATCCCTGCCATCTTAGATGCTTTATGCAGTAGGAAACCTAAGTCTATCAAGTATATAAACGGTGTGTTGCTTTAGTCTGAAGCACAGCTACTCACAGTATAGGCTGTGGATCCAGGCTAGTCTGGGAGGATTTCTTTCCTGTCCATGATGAGGAAAGTACAGAATTTGAGCATAATTGCACAGGAATTTTGATAGCATTTGGCATTGCTGCAACAATCCACATGATCAGCGGTCTTAATGATGACTGTATAGTAAAAATTGGGAGTTAATGTTTTTTATGGCTATTCATTTTATATTTCTAACACATTATTTTTATTGTAATTTACAAATGTATCAGTTTACAATGAATTGGAGGGGAAAACACTGGCCTTTCATTGATATTTTTTAAACACACTATTTTAAAAATCTTTAAAGTTCAGAGGCCAGGGAGAGTAGCTCTACTCCAGGGTAAAAATGAAGGCCTAATGAAGGAGTTGGCATTTTGAAGGGTTCTTTTAGTATAGCTAGGGTTGTAAGAGGTTGGGAAGGGTTACAAGGTATATTTTAGGGGAAAAAACAGCTTGAATTTAAAGTGTGTTTGAAAAGCAGCAAGTTAATGACTTTGGCAGCAATAGAACGACCACAAACATAACTGGTAAGGTAGATAAGAGTTTAAGGCTAGAATAAACAAAATGTTTAGAAAGGAATCTGAATTTATCCTTTAGCTTTTTAACAAGTGAATTATCTAGGTAGTAGAGTGTGATAAGAGGTATATCTTTCAGTGGTCTGCAAAATGGATCAGAAATGTTACTCCTAGAAACTCTTATCTCCTAGATAGAGAACTATCGTATAGCATGAAAGTAAGAAAAAAATCTCTATTCAATAAATGGTGCTGGGAAAACTGGATATCCATATGCAGAAGAATAAAACTAGACTCTTATATCTTGCTGTATACATAAATCAAATCAAAATGGATAAAGACTTAAATCTAAGACCTGAAACTACGGAACTACTAAAAGAAAATATTGGGGAAACTCTTCAAGACATTGGTCTGGGCAAAAACTTCTTGAGCCCACCTGCAAAGCACAGGCAACCAAAGCAAAATTGGACAAATGGGATCACATAAACCTAAAAAGCTTCTGCAAAGCAAAGGAAACAATCTACAAAGTGAAGAGATAACCCATGGAATGGAAGAAAATATTTACAAACTGCTTATCTGACAAGGTATTAATAACTAGCATATATAAGGAGCTCTAACAACTTGATAGGAAAACAATCAAATAATCCAATTAAAAATGGGCAAAAGATCTGAATAGACATTTCTCAAAGGAAAACATATAAACAGCCAGCAGGTATGTGAAAAAATGCTCAACATCATTAGTCATCAGAGAAATGCAAATCAAAACTACAATGAGATTATTATGCCATCTCACCCCAGTTAAAATGACTTTTTATCAAAAGTACAGGCAATAACGAATGCTGGTGAGGATGTAGAGAAAGGGGAACACTAGCGCACTGTTGGTAGGAATGTAAATTAGTGCAACCATTATGGAGAACAGTATGGAGGTTCCTCAACAAACTAAAAATAAAACTACCACTTGACCTATCAATCCCACTGCTGGGTATATATTCCAAGGAGGGGAATCCAGTATGTCAAAAAGGTATTCCCAGGCAATAAATATTACCACGTTTATTGCAGCACTATTCACAATAGCCAAAATATGGTCAACCTAATTGTCTGTCAACAGATGAATGGGTAAAGAAATTGTGATACATATACACAATAGAGTATTATATAGCCACAAAAAAGAATGAAATCCTGCCATTTGCAACAACACAGATAGAACTGGAGAACATTATATTAAATGAAATAAGCCAAGGAGAGAAAGACAAATATCACACGTTCTCACTCATTTGTGGGAGTTAAGTATTAAAAACAATTGATCTCACAGAGACAGAGGGTAGAATGATAGTTACCAGGAGATGGGAAGAGTAGTGGGGAGAGGGGATAAAGTGGGGATGGTTAATGGAAGCAAAAATATACTTAGATAGTTAGAATGACAATATTTGATAACACAACGAAGTGACTGTAATCAACAATAAGTTAGGACATACTTTAAAATAACTAAGGAGTGGAATTGGAAAGTTCCTAACACAAAGAAATGTTAAATTCCTGAGGTGATGGAGACCCCAGTTACCCTGATTTGATGAATTCACATTGTAGGCCTATATCAAAACATCATATGTACCCTATAAAGATATACAACTGTTATTTACCCATAATATTTAAAAATGAAAATTAAAGGAAAAAAAACAAAGGAAAAGCTGGAGGACCCTGTCATGTTTGTTGCAGTCTTTTTGCATCTTTATTACTTGTGCTTCTTTCTTGTTCTCTCAGCTACCAACTTTATGTTTAATGATTGACATAAATAAGTCGAAGTCAACCTTTCTTTGAACAATGTGTCTTGCCATCTATCACCTGTCCCTACTTGTCAAGCAGCACACAGCCTTGGGTGAGTTCTCCTGGACTTACAAGGCCCGGTTGATCTTTTCTCTCTTTCTCTGCTCTTCTTTTTTAGTAACAAAAAATCCCCATCCCTTTATAGCTTACCCACACCCTTGAAGCCTGTTAGTGAGGATAGAATAACAAAAACAGTATTCGCTGTTCATTGCCTTTGGAGTCAAACAAAATAGAGCTTGAAGCCTGTCTCTGCCACTTGCAGGATGTTTGACTCTGGACTAGTAAGTTAATTTCTCTGAGATTCAGCTTTTTCATCTTCAAAGTCAGAAAAATAATGCCTTCCTTAAATGTATTGCAAAGACTAAGTGAATGACACCAATATATTCCTTGTTATATTGTAGGGAATAGTGAAGAACTGATAGCCATTATTGGTAGTGTGGGCATATGGCTCATTTTACACATGTCAGTTTCTCTCTGCCACAACCCTACCATGGTTGGCTATAATATTCAATGAGCAAGAGCAGGCATAGGTCTGTCCAGTTTTGGAATCAACTAGAGACAAGCCTGAAAGGCTGCTAGTAGCCTCCTTTCTACTAGCAAGCAGAATCTGGAAAGAGTTGGCCACTGTCTTCACTGTATCTCGCCGTCTGGGGAGGAGTAGTTGATAAGAGTGTCTCACTATCTCCCAACATTCCTTTTCCCCAGGATGCGGCTGCTTGATTTCCCAGTTAGCCCCACACCCTCCCAGCAGACACTAGTCTTTTCCTCACTCTCCCTTTTTAATGTTTCCCCCCTCTTTTAGACACATTTCCCTGCTTCCAGTCCGACATGGAAGCCTTTAACATCAACCACATTGCTGGTGCTGGCCTTAGTAGCAACCCCTCAAGGACAATAAACATTTATCAGGCATCTCCTATATGCTCAGGACATCCCTTCATATTGGTACATCAAGGAATCCTTTTAGAAAGTTGAAGTCACTCTTAGTCACTCATATCACATCCTCTAGTCCCTTCCATTAGTCCCCTGCATTATTTAACATGTTTTTGTTTCCACTGGAAGATTTTGCTGTACATGTGCGTGCATGCACACACGCACACGCACACACACACACACACACACACACACACACACACAGCAGGATTCACAAATTGGGATCACCAGTGAGAAGTCCTGCAAACAGAGACACACATCAGCATCCTACTCACTTCCATCCTAGGGGCCTCTAGTCAGTATGATTAAGCCCAGATGTACACAGAAGAAATCTTTTCTCTGATCAATGCTTAACACAAGAGCAAGGATAGCCACTGTCAGGCACTAAATCCCCAGTGCCTGATGGTGTGGAAGCTCAGGTTCAGCAACATGTGCCTCTCTTACCCCCATCCCTTCCTCTCTTTAGATTTCTTCTTCTATTCACAAGATTGAACCCAGAGGTTGCAAATTAATCTGGTGGCTCAGATGTTAACTCTAGCTAGCAGATGGTCAGAAGGGCTTAATGTGTTTTGGATTAGTTGCTAAAAAGAGGAAGATTAAACATGAAAATCTGAAATTCCAGATTCCCTCCTCAGTCATTTCAACCTACTCAGCCCAAAGATGCATCAGACCTTGAACCCTAGTGTCACACCAGGCCTCTTCTTAAAGAGAGGTACCCCTGCTTACACACCCTCATTAGGGTGCGGGGAATTCCAAAACAAAGGCAGAGCCTTCATTTGGCTGACAACTTGCTGCAAAACATTTATCACTCATAATTCCCCATTTTCCCCAAGGCCCATAGATGTACTCTGCCCTTTTTGTCAAAGCATGACAAACAGGGCAGGAAGCAGCCACCTGGGCTTTTACAGGAAGCAAGAGCCACAGGGAGCCAGGTCTCCTTGCACCAAACCGCTTCATTAAATAATTCATTTAACAACTTCTGCCAAGGCCCTGTTGCTGCTTTGTTACTTGCTTTCTTTCTTCTCTCTCTTTTCAACTTTCTGTTAATTGAAAATCCAAGCCAGGCTTGTCATAGCCTGGGAAGTCAGATTGCTGGGAGACATCTTCTGACTCTGTCTCATTAGGTGTCCAGCCACTGAAAAATGTATGATGGTTGGAGAAAAGAACACAGGAGCAAACAAAGGCATAAAAGCAGATTTACCAACAATGTCTAATGAGGGAAGCAACACTTGGAAACACAACTCGGTTTTCTATCTAACAAGCAAAGCAATAAACTGCAGTCATATAAATGAACTGGGAGCCCAAGAATGATTTCTGGTAAATGAGGGTTGGACTGCTTGGTGGAGTCAGTAGTGGGAAGACAAACAGCAGGGTGTTGACACAGCCAGCAAATCATTGTTGTCTTAAGGAGGTGTGAGACCAAATGGGAATCTAAAATCTGTGCCTAAGAACAGGGAGCTGGGACCCATCTAAGCAATTTAAATCAGAAATAGGAACTCAGTGTTGTGGTATGGGAAAGAACGCTTTGAAATATATCCAAACTCATGAGTTTCAGGCTGGGTTCTCAAGATACCCAGAGTCAGTGGGGATGCCCAGAAGGGGCCAAAACAGATACACTTTGGTTCCCACAGCCTTATATCACACTTCCTATATTGAGTTCCATAAGAGATTTTCTTCAAATAAGCTGTTAAGTCCAAACACAAAAATAAAAATAAAAAATAAAAGCATTTAGAAATGCAAACTATTTGAATATAAATCTATCTGGTATCAGGTGACCTGGTTCTAGTACCCCAATTAACCTTTTTGTTTTCTTTTTTCCATGAAACCCTATATATTATTGGCCAAGTGACTGGCTTTCTCTGGGGCCCAGTTTCCTTAATTGTAACACAGAGTTCAGAGAAGCTGAAATGTGTACTGGAGGCATCTCACCTGGAGGTCACACAGGGTATCTGGTTAACTGAGCAGATGTTCCATGATTTTCTGGTATTTAGAAGTTATGATGTTTTAGCTCCCAAATTAACGTTTTTGCAATGAACAAGAAGTGCAGACTGACGTGATTAACTGAAAGTCCATCATCTTTGGCTGAGAACTGCGTAATGGGGGATGAAAGCAATCCTGGGAGCAGCCTAGCTGTTCTGCTGCGGAAATGAACGATGGTGGATTCTTGGCAGAGATCTCTCCTCCACCTCCGCAGCGCCATTCAAGCGCAGACATATTGGCATCCCTGGAGCCCCAGCATTAGTCCTGGGCAATCCAGTCAAAGCCCTGACGGCCTTTCTCACAATAGTTTAATAAGAATGAATTTCAGAAGCAACACATGGTGCAATAGGGGCATAAAACTAAAAATGAAATAGAGCAGAATGGCTTATCACAGTCTTATTCCCAGGACTTCCTTCAATTTCATCTGTTTCTTTTCCTAGTTTTTCTGGTGATTGCCACCGTACTGCTGGATAATATATTTTCTAATTCTCGCTCCTGATCCATCAGCTTTAGACTCTTTGCTATAAAATATAAAGTTTTGATGTATTTACACTATCCTCCAATCCCCACTTTCATTTTTTTGATTATTTTATTATAACCATTTCATGAGTTTATATTTGGTAAATCCGTTTGTCTCTCTTTTTAATGTTAAGTTAGATACTTTAATCCATGCCCTGGTCCATCCACTCTAGACACTATTTCCTCTAGACACTTGATTCCCTCCTATGTAAGCTATTATGATTGCTACTGTTGAAGAAGGATAAAAATGGAGGCCACAGCTTAGATATACCCCAAAACTCAAATCATCCTGATTTCCCTGAAATGTTAGCTCTAATTATAAATGAAACTTAAAACGTAAGCTTTACATTCTTGTCAGCAGGATTCAGAGAAATTAAACCAATCAGCTATAAACAAATCAGCCTAAACAGTTCTACTTGCCCTTAAAAAGAACGTTAATGTAAAATCCAATCCTGAAAAAAGTCTAAATACTTCCTCCTTTATGCTTTATAAACTGTACTGTAACTTTTCTTAGTGAGGCTTCTTATTATTACTACTTGGTTTGTGGGCTCTTAGTTCTCAAACTGTTCTTTTGTATGCATCATAAACTTCCACAATTTAATTAACTTGATCTGATTTTATTTTTGATAGTGCCTTCATCTTCTCCTCCATTTCCAAACTTTTTTCTTCTAACTTCTATCACCCTATATAATAGCTTTTACATTGTTAACAGAAACAATCTGTGCTGTAACTATAATTCAGACTTCTAAGCATTGCCCAGAGATTGACTCTTAGAATTAAAACTAATAAACAATGTTTGCATTACTACGTCTTGGTTGAGCTAAGCAATGAGCTAAAGCTATTGTTCTTTCACTTGGTTTGATGTCATAATCCTTATGCAACTGGAGGAAGAATGTTGTTAGCATGAAGATCTAATATATTCCTGTTTTTCCCACCATCAATATACAGAAACCCATGCCACAGCTTCATTTTCTTCATAGTCTGATAGTGACCTTCTATTATATTTTTATGTGGTTCCTGGAGTGCCTCAATCTTTGAATTTTTTTCTTTGGAAAAGAAACATACCTTCCATATAATAGTAGATATATCTTCCACATCTTTACCCATTCTTCATTTGGGATCCATTCCAATCTTTGAGGATAAGCTAATAGAGCTTGCATTTCCCATTCCAATTTAGAGGACCATTACATAGCTGTAATTTGGAATTTCTTTTCATTGGACTTTTGACTTAATTTCATAGTTTCTTGTTTCCCATGTCATTCTATTTTTGGAATTTTTCACTCTAGGTCTGTTGAAGTTCATCTTCATGCAACTTCCTTAGAAATGGTTCTGGGATATAAACGCTGAGGCTTTGCCATTGTCTAAAAATGTCTGATACTTAATTGACAGGACACCAGGTAGGGAATTTGAGGTTCAGAATTATTTTTCCTATAACTGCTAAAGCATAGTTCCATTATCTTATGATATCTGGAATTACTAAGAAGAAAGTCTAAAGCTTGTATAATTTTTTTTTCTTACTGTACTTTTACAGGTATCATCTTCTTTTTTTTTTTTTTTAAGATCTTTCTAATTTTAGTAATCTCCCTTATCTCAGTTAGAGCTTTCACTTTAAAGAATCATGATTTTCTTTAGCTCCAGGAACATTTTACCTATCATTGCTTGGACAAGTCCCTCCTTTTCAATCTCAGTTTCAGGAAATTCTGTTAATCAAAAGTTGAACCTGTTGGCCCGACACTCTGTATCAGCATTGTGTAATAGAAATATAATATAAGCCACAAATGCAAGTTCCATAAGTGATTTTAAATTTTTTAGTGGCCACATGAGAAAATCTAACATGACAGGAATAAAAATAATTTTAATAATTTATTTTATTTTATATGATGTTCTATTTATATACTTACATATTCAAAATATTTTAACAATTAATATAAAAATACTGATATATTTTACATTCTTAATTTTGCATTAAATCTTCAAAGTCTAGAGTGTATTTAATAATTGCAGCATATCTCACTTCAGACTAGCAACATTTCAAGTGCTCAATAGCCACAGGTAACTACTGCTACCATATTTGACAGTGCAAATCTATAGCATGCATCTTTTTCCTCCTTTTTTGTCTTTTTTCTTTGTGTTATGGCAGAGCACCTAAATTTTATCTTTCAACCTTCTAACCGAATGTCTCATTTCTACAATTTTCTCAGAACTTTTTTCTCTCTTAATATTTTAGGTGAAAAAAATGATAGAAGCCGTTTAGTTCCTGTTTAATGAATACAATATCTTCTCACATCTGTGCACACTAATGAATGATTTTATTGTTTTGCTTTGCTTTAGGTTTCTTCTGTTCCACTTCGTCTTTTCTGGTATCAGTTTTTGCATTTGCTTACTTTGATCTTCATATGCCTGGAGATCTTTGTATGTTCATATTTAAAAGTAAAGACTCAGTTGATTAATCTGGGCAGGAGATGTGGATTTCTTCTATTTGGCATACACATGGGGCCAGGGAGCTGGCTGTTAGGCTAAGGAATAAGGTAGAACTTTGCATGGGCTCTGCCAGGGCCATTGGCAACCCTACATCCCCACAAGGGATTTTTGTTTGTTTAGGGATGGGTCCTGCGGTTTTGGCTGGTGTGAAATGCTAAACTACCTAACTCTGTATGCTGCCTTGTGGAGAGTGTGTGTTGGGGTAGGAGAGGCACTAACTTATAACTTCTCCAAATTCAAGCTTTGTATTAACCCCGCCCTATCCCCACTTCTCACTCCTCTCCTGCCAATTTTGAGTGCCAGGATCTCTTTCTACAGGAATGGTTTCAGCTTTGTTTTATTCCTCAGTAAGCTTTCTGTCTCTGAGAATTTTTGTTTGTTTGTTTTTTCTTATTTCAGGATATTACGGGGGCACAAACATTTTGGTTACATGTTATGACTTTGCCACACCCAAACCATGATTTGATGTGTGCCCTTTCCCCACTACCATGCTCGCTGCGTCCATTAGTTGTGAGAGTACCCACCCCCAACCCCCCAATCCCTGAAGAATATTACTACTGTGTGAGCACCATAGTGTCGATCAGTTAGTGACTGTTTGATGGCGAGTACATGTAGAGCCTATTCTTTCATTTTTGTGATACCTCACTTTGGCAGATGGGCTCAAATTCTATCCAGGAAAATATAAGAGGTGCTACATCACCATCGTTTCTTATAATTAAGTAATATTCCATTGTATACATATACCAAATTTTATTAATCCACTCATGAATTAACAGGCACTTGGGTTGTTTTCACATCCTTGCAATAGTGAATTGTGCTGCCATAAACATTCAGGTGCAGATGTCTTTATTATAGAATGCTTTTGTTCTTTTGGGTAGATGCCTAATAATGCTATTGCTGGATTGAATGGTATTTCTATTTATTAGAAACTCTCATCTACTGATGACCTAGATGGCTGTGCCCCTCACAGTTTCATTCACTGTTACGGGTTTCTCGGTTTGTGGTCCCTAGAAAGAACACCTGAGATGGGGATTCTAATGCAAGTGACTTATTAGGAGAGTGGTCTCTGGAGAAGGGAATTGAGGGTAGCAGGATGAGGGCAGGAGAAGGAGCTAGGTAGATTGTGTCCTCAGCTGGAGCCTGGCTGCAGCCTGACACCTTGGGGATACTGGAGCAGGAATTGCCTTGGGTAGTCGTGAGCCTTTAACACCTTCACAGCAGCTGGAGCAGGGGTACACCTCTGGTTTAATTGATCTGGAGGGTCACTAACAGCTTCCACTGCATGGGATTACTTTATTTTTAAAAGATTTTCTGTTATTTTTATGTATTCTTAGGGGTGAGGGGAGTTAAATGTATGCGTTCAGAATTCCACCTTAAACCGCACAGGCTCTTGGTATTGTTTTGAAAAGCTTTGTTCTCATCAAGAAAAAAAAAATATCCTTGAATAGTATTCATAAAACTATTATTCCGAGAAAAATATCCAAATTTCAAAATATCCCAATTCTCCTAGGAAAGAAAGTGATTGTGATGAAGAATGAACAAGCATGTATTGACTAATTATAGTAGTGTTGGTTCTTTTCCAGTATATGATGTCATTTAATCCCATACCACTATCTTTATTGTTAATAGAAAATGAGCAAACTAAGACTTAATAATAAATATCTTACTCAAGAGTTTGTAGTACATAGTACAATTGAACTGGGACTTAATTCTTTGTTCTCTATCCTAACTGATGTCACAACATCAGCCTCTCTGGAATGAGGAACTGCACCTAGATTTAGCAGTATTTATGTGAGCTAAAATTCTGATAAATGATAAGCTGTCTATATGACCAAAAAATTGTACCCCTCCATGATCCTATTTTATTTTAAAAGGAAAACAGAAAGAATCCTCATCTCAGGTCACATGCTACATTCACATATAATCTTTCAGTTAGTTCTCTAAACAACCTTATGAATTATCCACTTCTAATTTTCAAATTCTGAAAAATTAAGTAGTGTGCCTAAAGTAAAACAGGTAGTAAATATTAGAGCTAGTATTTAAATCCCAGTCTTTGTAATCCCAAATTCATGTTGCTTACTAATGATCAGGTAGGGACAATTCAAGAGGTTGAAACCCCGCTTGGTGTTCATTGGATCCAATTAGGCCCAGACACAACACCAAATTCAATCAGTTCTTTGAATTCGTTTATTTCAAGTTTGGTGATTGAACAGAATAATGCCCAATCACAATATTGAAGTCTGAATAGTTTATTGATTCATATTTGTCATGAGGGTACCATTATTGACAGTTAGCTATAGTCTATTAGCAAAACAGAAACAAATTCAACCACCATCATCCATCTTTCAGGACACCATCAATGAGAGGAACAATAATATTTTCCATTTATTTTATGTACCCATTTTCCTACTAGCAAACACAATTTGCCTACCCCTAAGATACTTCTTTAAATACCAAGTAGATCAATCTATCAGACATTTACATGAGTCTCTCATCGACCTTGAGAAGATGTCATCATCAATAGGTGTTAAGGGATTGTTTCTAATATAGTCTTCTTTGAGGTTGTATCTCTAATAAGATATTCTCTTTCAGGAATTACCTGGGTAGATGGTTACAAAAACCCTCTCATTTGTACCTTGCTTCCAAATAAATTCAATGCAAAAAATGAACCTATAAAAATCTTTGCATCTTTTCCAGAGTTTAGACTTGAAATATTTCAAAATTTATCAATAACTCTTTTTACAAGCCTATGAGGTTCTTTCTAACCCTCCTTACCTTCTTACTATGTTTGATGCAGGATCAGGTCTGTAAACGGTTTTGAAATACCAGAGGAAAATAAGAAACTCCTAAAATAAAATAATAGTTCCTGGGTTTTAGTAGACCAGAACACTTTTTCCAGGAAATGATAACGAAATGATAAAATGATTTCCTTCAGCAATGTTCAGTGATGGCAGCAGGAGAGGAGCAAAGAGTGATTCAAATCTCTTGATGTGCTAAGTGCAATTCGATCTAATTGAGAAATTACTACTTTCTGCACCCAGAGGGTTCAGGAATTGGAGTGGGCTTCGCATTTCAGTAGCAAAAGAGAGTAGTGACTGAACTCAGAGATGTTTGGGGGTTTCCAAAGGTTCCTGTAGTAATTTTCTTTCATAAGAAAGTTCCAAGAATAAATATGAGGAATATTAGTGAGTTTACTGAGTGGGAAGAGCCATCAGAGGCAAATTACCATTAGAACAGACAGTATAATGACAGAGTACTATTCTCATTAAGCACTCTACCACTTTCTGCAGGGGCTTTTTATACAGTTATGTTCACTTCATGTATTAAAAATAAGGTCTAGCTAATAAGAGAAGTAATAATGGAAACCATCATAATTCCCTGTTTCTGTGTAAGCAATACTGGAACTAAATGAACATAATTCCCTAACTCTGTACTAAACAATACCAGGACCCAGCATAATTAACTTAGCTGCTTACTCCAGGAAATACCTGCACCTGGATGTTAAGGCTGTTAGCCAACCGAACAGCTAACTCATAAAAACTAACAGTTAGCTTATTAAGACTTACTTCAAGCTCCTCATCTCACTGTTACAACCAATCTAAAGCTACTATGTCATAAACTCTGCTCAGCCCTAACCAGTGCCCTCCTCGCAAGACCCACCTTAAAGTTACCCCCCTCAGGCCCTAAAACCCTATAAATACCTTTCCCTAATTTCACATGACTCTGTCAAGGGAGCATTCTTCCTGGATGTAGTAACTCTGATAAATTTAGCTTTGCTGATCAATAGGTTTTTCCGGTCATCAATAGTCAACAGTAGCTATCACCTTGTTCATTGGGAGCCTACAATGTTTTGGGTACCATGCTACATGCTTCATATATTAATACACTTTTTTCTAATCTTTGCAACAACTCTGCAAGGTAATGTTACTGCTTTCAATGTACAAAGAGGAAGTTGAGAGTCAGGGAGGTTGGTTAACTGCACTGACTATATAAATGGGAAATGGGAAATCCAGATGTCAATCCGATTCTGTCTAGCTCCAGAAACTTTTGACTCACCACGTAGCTCATTTGAAAATACAGCATACAAAGTCACATCCCTACCTCTTCATTACACTGAAATTAACTCCAAATGCACCAGTGATTAAAATGTAGAAAATTATTTTATTACTCTGTCCTTTCACTAGATTTTACTTATCTAAAATAATTATTGTTTTACAATTGTAAAGGCAATTGCAGATGATATGATACATTTTTGACTTATTAAAATTTTACATAATTAATACTTTTCAAGTTCCCAGAAAAACATAAAAACTTCAGAACTCTTCAAATCCACTTACTTCTTTTACTTTATGTATAATTACTGTCACGAATTTTAATTGTATAAATAGTGTAAGCTACGTAAGATATAACAGTACATTATATATAGTTAATATTTATTTTTATTGGCCCACATATTTAACCTTACCAGTAATCTTTCATTCCTGCAATTTTGAGCTTCCATCTGGGATAATTTTTGTTCTGCTTAGAAAAAAACCCTTTAGTGTTTTCTTCACTATCTGTCTGTTGGTGACACAGTCCCTCAGTTTTTGTGTTTGAATATTCATTTATTTATTTTCCCTTAAATCTGAAGACAATTTTTATTTAAGTACAATTTAAGGGTAGCATCTACATTCTTTCATCAATTTGAAGACATCATTTCATCACTTTATCTTTATTTCTGTAGCAAAGTCAGCAAAAATCAGAAATTAGTCTTATTTTTCCTATTTTGAAGAACATCTGTCCTTTTCCTCTAGCTGTTTTAAATATTTTCCTTTTATCTTTGATTTCTACAAGTTTTTCTATAGTGTGCCTGTTTGTAGTTTACTTTTTATTTATTTTGCTCGACATTCATTGTTCTTCTTGAATTTTTGTCTTGATGTTTTTCTTTGGGTTGGGAAAATTTTAACCATTATCTCACCAGTTATTGCTTCTGACCTATTCTGTCTCCACTGCTGCTTTGTTCTTTAGCTTGAATGTTTTCTTCTTACTTATCTTCCACTTAACTAATTTTCTTGTCACCTATGAATCTTATATTAAAACCATCAGTTGAGTCTGTAATTTCCATTATTGCATTTTTTATTTCTAGAATTTCCATTTTTTTTTTAGTTTCCAATTTTCTGCTGATCAGTATCTTTTCACTTTGTGAACATATTGACCATCTATTTCCTTTACTTTCTATTGATCTTGGTCAAGTCTTCACTCCCTGTATACCTGATTATTCATTTTTTTAATGAATTCTGGAATATATTGAAAATGTGAAGAGAAAATGAGTGACTATGAATATCGTCTTCCTCCAGAAAGAAGTTCCTTTTTGTTTTGGCAGGTGGGGAAAGATCGCCTTCATCTAATCTGTGATTGGTTCAATTGGTTTCAGTCCTTGTGCAGGTAAGACTATGTTAGGTTCGTCCTCATTCCTTTGGAGTCCCAGATAATTGATTGGGTGTTACTGGTGTCCTTTGTCCTTTTGTAGGCCCTGAAACTCTAATTTTCATACCTTCATCTCTGAGAGACGTCAAAAACTCTGCTCAGCTTAGCTTTTCATTACTCTTATTCAGCATGGGCAGTCATTTTGAGGGCTGCCAAATACTGGGTTCATCTCTTTTGACTTTCAAAAATTTTAGTTGCTGAGCCAAGACGGCGGACAAGAAAAGCCACCAGTCAGAGTGTCTCTGCAAAAAAGACGAATTTTAGAAGAAAGAGAAAAAAAATAAGCTAGCAGAGAAACATAGATCAGGTGAGGGGCAGAAGGAAGGGTGCCTGAAACTACAGGAGACTCCACAGAAAGACGTTGCGGAGGAGAACTGGAAGGAGAAAGATCGCGAGAGGCTTGGAGACCAGCGACAAGACTAGGTGGAGCGGTTAACTTCCCCCTCCCTTGCATCTCAGACTGCTGGTGGGCTCCTGAGCGATTGAAGAGACCTGCCGACACCAGCCCGGAGACGGCTGCCGCCAGTGAGCAGTGGCCTCTTGTGGACTCAGCACTGGGCTCCTAGCCCCCTCAGGGCACCTCCCCAGGCGCAGACCTGAGCCTATCAGCAGACACCATAGTGCTAAATTCTCTCCTTCCCACTCTCTACCCGTGGGTACCCAGAGAGACAATTTAGCCATCACACAGAGGCATCTCCAAGGAATGGGACCTTTCCTTTTGGGGCCCTACAGAAGACTGAGGGGTACTTAGACTGCCAGTTCCCTACCCACCAGCCCTCCCAGGTGCTACTTGCCTGGGGACTCCAGCAGAGTGGGGCAAATCCCGAGGTGGAGTGAAATCGATCCAGCTTGGGCACCCTGTAGGTGATTCAAGACCAGCACCCCTCCCCCCCTGGCAGGGTCAGGGATTGATCTCCAGGGTCCAGGGGACAGGCCTGCAGACCAGACCCCATACACCCAGGTCAGGGTTGCCCTGTCCTGGAGCACAGAAGAGAGATCTATGAAAGAGCCTACTGAGAAGTGTGTGCCTTCAGGAGCAGATCAGCATGCCGGAGCAGCAACCCTCCTCGCAAAAGAGGGCTGTGCACCCAGCTCAGGCTGCGATCCTGGGTAGGGAACCTCCCGGCCCACGTCACAGCCAGGGGAGATCCATCGGCCTGAGGTCCCGCTTGCTGGCAGAGGCCTGGGAGAGGACAGGAAGAGGGGGAGATTGGAGGGGAGCGAGACCTGCTCCAGAGTGCAGGTCTTGGACAGCCCCACCCCCCAAGCCCACACTTTCAGCTGAGTGGAGCCATTTCAGCCCCTCCTGGCAGCTTTGCACAGAAACAAAGAGCAGACCTTTGACCCCTGCTAACAGCAGTTGTGGAGGCTGAGGGCAGGCTTACCCAACCCAGTCCCACCCAGACTCACTCCCCGTCCTGCCCCCACTGAGGTGGAGAATAAGGACAGCTCAGGTTACCATCCTGTGTAGGGAACCTCCCGGCCCGCATCACAGCCAGGGGAGATCCATCAGCCTGAGTTCCCACTTGCTGGCAGAGGCCTGGAAGAGGCAACGGAGAGGGGGAGAGTGGAGGGGAGTGAGATCTGCTCCAGAGTGTGGGTCTTGGACAGCCCCAGCCCCCAAGCCCAGACTTTCAGCTGAGTGGAGCCATTTCAGCCCCTCCTGGCAGCTTTGCACAGAAACGAAGAGTAGAGCTTTGACCCTGCTAACAGCAGTTGTGGAGCCTGAGGGAAGGCTTACCCAACCCAGCCCCACCCAGACTCACTCCCCCCACCGAGGTGGAGAATAAGGACACAACTGGAAATCCCAGGGCCCCACCCACCACC
>RJWJ010019167.1:0-30660 GCA_004363605.1 Indri indri | reverse complement strand
CAAGGGCTTTCGTAGCCCATCACCAGTCAATCATCTTCTGGCCTCCTGGTGGGTGAAGCAGTTCCAGCAGCTCAAGGCAGTCCTCCAGGAAAGGCTGCAGAAAACTGACCCCCTAGCAGCATCCACAGCTGCTATTTAAAAGGGATTCCCGGGAATCTGTGTAAGACACCAACAGTGTCAGCTAGAGCCTTATCGAAATAATTATTTCTCTAAAATATTAAAGTTAAATAATTTTTAAGTGACTTGGAAGAAGAGAGGACATGAAGGAGGGAAAAGAAGCATCTTTCCGGTATCCCCTGAGGTCATTATTCCAGGTTCCCATCCTGATTTCTCACAAATATGACTTAACAATGTTTGTTAAACACATAACACAGATTCTAGTCTACAGACTTTCTGACCTGTGTGGCCCTTTTCTCTTGTGAAGTACCTTTTAAGGCCTGTGTGTGTGGATAAAGATATTATATCTGTAATAATATAGATATTATTCTTGAATCTTCTCATAATCTTGAGATGTATGTGTGACAAAGTATTTATTGTCATTTTATAAATAAGCAAACCAAGACCTCGAAAAGCCATAGATTAATGCTATTCACATAATTCTTAAGTGGTGATTTCAAAAACTGAGCCCAGATTTTTTACTTCTTATTCAGTGTTCTTTCCTCTTTGTTGCAATTTTCATTTCAAAGAATGTTTCAACTACACAAACCATGATTTTTATTGTCCAAACATGTAAAAAGTACATCATTCTAGATAAGACATTAGAGGCAAAATATGTAGAGTGAAATGAACAACATTTGCCTTCATCTAGAGGCAAATCACCTAGAGTTAAATGAACAACATTTAAGATCTATGTTTATCACTTATTATCTATGTAACCATGGACAAATCGTACTGAGCTTCTGTTTTTTTCACTGTAAAATGGCAGGTAGAAATAATACCTTTGTGCAAAGGTTGGTTGGTCTATATTTGCAAGAGCTAAAATATTCTCATATTATGAAATACTCTAAGGTATTATTAATATCATCAATATCGTTTGGAAAAGACCAGATAATATATTGCTAGGCACAGTTTTTTATTTTATTTTTTTCCTGATGACCATTACATCAAGTCTTTAAATATTCTATCATCCAGAAGGATTTAAGATTCAAAGATTCAGGACTTTAGACTTGGCTTTATGGTCGGACAATATCTTGTCCATCCTAATGACGGTCAAACTTGACTCTTATTGTGTTGCCTGGGGCTTAATGTCACTTTGATTCCAGACACCCTGCTGAGGTTCAAAGCATGTGCTGACCTTCTTGATGAATTTTCCTCCTTTTCTGAGATAAGTGCATCATTTGCTGCCTAAGTAGCATAGTTTGGTAGTGTCATTTAACTCTATTTTTCTGAAGAAAACGTTTGCATTCAATTGTTTCAGTTTCCTTGTGACCTCAATTAAAATTCCAAATAGAATTCACAACCACGGTTTTGGCCATCAAATATGGAGAACTATAAGACATTTTCTTCAAAAGTAAAAAAGAATAAATTCTGAGGTTTTAAAATGGCTAAAACTACCGTGTTTATAATACATAATTAATATAAATTATTTTTTTACCTTGGACAGTGAATTAGTTACAGGAGATTTCAAAAATTAAATTAGAAAGTTTACCATTTTACCTTTATAATCTTTCTATCAGAAACTCTGGAGATTTCTGAATAGTTACTGTGGCTGTGCTAATCATTATTGCAAGCCATCATTGGCTGTAAAGTTTCTTGAATGTGTTAATACATTTAAAATACAAAAATTCCTTTTAGACAAATTGTCACATAAGAGATTTGAATTCAAACGCAGTATTCTATTAAAAAGTAATTTAAAGCAACCTTATCTCAGATTATCAAAGTAAAATGCATGTTTTGGCTTAAAGAAAATACCTAAAGACAGTTAAATATCTGCATATAATATAGTTGGTAGTAGAAAAAGATATTTTCCCCATACATATAGCAATTGGCATTTGAAACATATAATTTCCCTTTTGTTTTCCTATTTGATTGAATTGGACACAGCAGTGAGTGACTATGTGATAATGTAACTGACTAAATTTATCCTAAGTTCTTACTATCTTAAATTTTATGGTTGATGATTCAACCTGCAGTACAACACATAACTAGGCTGAAAGAAAGTGAAAGGAAAAAATGGAAGGAAGGAAGGAAGGAAGGAAGGAAGGAAGGCTGGCTTTTAGTGAGATCAGATACTTAATTTCTCATATTATACTTGCTTGAATTCCATTGGACTACTGCCTATTACTGCAGCAAAGAGACTAATTCTGCAAAAGATAATAATTTTAATAATTTCACAATGACTTTAAAATACATAAAGGTTGATGAGTTTTTGTATTTTTCAAAGAAATGGTTCTTCTAAATCAAGCATTTTGTTTTGACATTAATATAATCTTAAACATAAACAACCTTATATCTGATATGGGAAGCACTGGTTTTACTATTGATAATTCTAACTCTCAGAAATTAGCCTTTTTCTGCCTTCTACATCCATGCAGGAGAGGAGGGAGGCTTTAAGAATTTAGTAATATTAGTTTGTTAAATCCTAAGGAAAACATGAAGATGTCCTGGGATCTTAGAAACTCCTTTTCTGCTACTAGTTTTTTAGACCTCCATTGCTCACCTGTGCTTGAGAGGAGAATAGTACTCTCCCTACAACCTGGCCAAACCCTTTGGTTTAGGTTGAAATCAGTGAGCACAAAGCAACAGGAATTCTATGTTAAATTGGGCTTATACTTGTGTTAATGGTATGTTTTTGAAAGTTTTGTGTCAAATTGTGAGATAGAAAAACAGTACATTAGGTCAAGCAGAAGATTTTCACCTCAATCCAATTATTTTCAGCACGGGCTCTGTCTACCTATGGTTACAGAAGTAGCTAATTATTCATTTTTTTTCTAACATGCCATAATCATGCAATTGAGTTTATATTGGCCTTGCTAAAGTCCAAATTGACTCTTAATAAGACCAGCAAACTAGAACAACTATTTAATGATGTAGTTGTTTCCATCATGAAGACATACTTTAAACTTATAAAATCCCCAGTGAATATTTTAATTGGTTTGCAGTTCTAAAATAAATATCATTATATGTTTTCATTATTTCCATAAATGAGAAAAAAGTTTCAAATGAGGTGACAACATTGACTCTTTAAGTTGCCATGGAATAAAATAACAAAGACACAGTAATTATTGCAAATTAAAAGCTAAATGAATACTATAGCATCTGAAGTGGACTACCTAGACAGGAAAAGATAAGCTGCTTGATATTCTGTGATGAAAGCTGAATTATTTTTAGCCCAAGAAAGTATTCCTAAAATTCCCCTATCCTATTCTCTGTTAGTCAGTGTTCATCTAATAAGAAAAGGAAAAAATCTCTTATCTATTAGTAGTATTTTATAGCCATGGAGTGGTGCCCTCTTAAGAAATAATAATATCATTCATGGTACATGAAATTTTAAAAAGGCATTTCACCTACAGGGTATTCAATACAAAGATACCTCTCCACTTTGACCAGACTTTTTTTTTTTTTTTTGAGAAATAAACATCCACATTAATCACAAATGTATGCTTTATCTTCCTATGGGAGACCAATTCAAAAGCCACACTCAGTAACTGGCCTCTAGGCACCATGTTCTCCAGCATATAAATTTTGGAATGTTATGTTTCATATGTGTGATTTCCAATTATTTTTTAAAGAAACATAGGTTAAATTTTTTTTTGACAGATGATGTCTTGGTTAACTCTTCTACCAAGCAGAATAAGTCTTTATTCCTCATTTTAAGACTCCATTCTATTTTATAAAAGCTATCAGATAATAACCTATCATACTTATTTAAGGGTTGTGGTTATGACACATTTTGTTATTAAAACATCAAAGGAGCTATCTCTTATTTGGTGTTTCTGGATCAATCATTGGAGTTCAACGTAAACTAACATGGTTGGCATGGGGAGTTTTGTTATTCTTTTCCCATCTTTCATATTTTATTTATTTATTTTCCTCTCTACTCCCTTTCAACCCATCTGCACAGGCAACCATGTAATCTTTTGTCAGCATGCGATCTCGCTAAATGTATGTCATCATTTTGTGTGTTTGTATTTTAAATTTCATAAAGCCTAGTGCATTATATAGCTGATTCTCTCTCTTGCCTTTTTTACTAAGCACAATATTTTTAAGATCTGCCTCTGTTGCCAGGTTGACCTCGAATCAGTTGTTTCTAACTGCCATGCAACATGGCATGCTTCAGGCACGGTTTACTTCTTCACCGCCTCCCCCACCCCACTTAATGGACATCCAAAATGCTCCCAGCTTCTCACCTCCACAAATCACTCCCTAGAAGGAACCCATACATACATAATCCCCTGTCGATCTGTACAAAAATTACTCTGGGACATATATTTAGGAAGAGAATTGATGCCTACACAGTAGCATAGTTTTCTCTGGAACAGCTGCACAGTTCTGCAATCCCATGCAGCCACCAATGCTTCCCACTCCGAGACAGGCTTAGAGTGGTACAGTGAAATCACAGGGTTGTTTTTATTCACATTTATACGATTATAGTCAGTTTGAAAATTTCTTCATATGAAGACTGTGATCTTTTTTACTGCACAAAAATCTTCAATTTTTACCTAATACGAATGATAGACTTATTGGCATGTGCACTTTTGAAGATTTCTTAATATTTCCCCATACTGTGGTCAAAAAGACATTTTCCTCATTTTTCTTCTACAAATTTACAGCTTTATATTGCACGTGTAAAATTTTAAGCCATCTAGAGTCCTTCTTTGCATGAACAATTTTGTCTGTAACATAGACATAGAGTGCATATAATTGTCTCAAAAGAGCGGATAGGTATAAAACTAGTAATACAAAAATAAGAAAATATAAGAACAAGTAATAATAACTGAGAAGAAAATACATTCATGTCAGGAAAAACAAATTGGCGAAAATTATTTTTAACAATTTCACCTTTAAAAGAAGTCTATTTTCAGATTTTTGCAGATGTATTCTAAAACAAACACAAGGGCAGAGACATTTTGCAAAGAAGTATACATGAATTCAAATAGATTTCCACAAGTATTGTGGTGGCAACATTATATAGAAAGTGGACTCACTATTATAACAACATACGTATTTCTTAGTACTGACAAGGAACACAAAGTTTATGCTTCCCCACTCTACTATGCTTTTCTCTAATCCTTCCTTTATCTGGCATATACATATAAATGAAAAATTAACTAATACTATATAGTTCTCCTATGGCAATGTGCTTTTTAAGCATTTCTCCAAATAGTGAGATATGATAGATTTTGGAAAAAATGTTAAGTATCATATCAAAGTCATTATTTAAGCCGTGAAATAATATGTGAATATCAGTTTATATCTGAAGGGTAATAGATAGCATATCTTGTCAGATCAAACTTTCAACATTGATAATTAATTGATAATGACATTTAAAATTCCATAGAAATAATAAGACAATGGTAAAAACCTGCATTGTCTATGCATACAAAAAATTAATTAAAGAAATGGTGTGGAATATAAGAAATATCATACCTATTGTTAAATATATCAGAATATACCTTCATTAAAGATATTTTTGAAAACTAAGCTGTTCACATACCCTCAAATTTTATTATATTTTATTTTCACCTGTGCATCTAGAAAAGAAACATTGATAGAAATTATGAGTGTTGAAAGTTACAAAAGAGTTTAAGTTATTTTAGAGTAAACTATTTAAAAACTAAATTAAATACAAAAATTAAATTTTAACATTGTGAAAATGTATCAGGGCAAATTATAATAGCTGGGCATATAATAATAGTTTTCTCTGCTATTATATTTGTTTCCTGTTTAACTTAGGAGAAAAGATTAGGACAGTTTTGGAAGCACGGGAACTATAAAGCTCTTACTTTAGAAATGAAGGATTTCCTTAAAATAGTTGAGTCTGCATTTTATTCCCTTAAAATTTTAATTCCCAACTAAATATGTTAATTTATTAATCATTCATCTTCAATCATAACTTTATTCTTGTATACCAGATATTTTGAAATGTTTTTTATGATTTTATACTTTTTTTCTGTATGGGGGAATATTATTTTATGTTCCAAGGAAAGTGCCAATTGGATAAATTTGTTTTGAGATTTTCTGTGAGCACAAGTATCTCAGAGTTGTGTGTGTACGTGTAGGTAGCGTGGTATTTTTCCTCTTTTCTCTTGTAACCTTTAAATGAAGGTCTGGTTAGCTTTGAAATGAATGAAGAGGTATATTTTATACTAATCTATGGCTTTTTACAAGCCCAGAACGTAGCTCGCATTGTGGAAGTGAAAAGGTCTCACTGTGAGCTTGTGCGCTCTTTGTGACCAGGACATGACTCCCACTGGTTTGAAGGGTTAGTTGGCTGATGACATGTGTGAGAGATTTTCCCCTTTTGCCAAAACGGCTTCATGTGGGTTTCTGTTTTTCTAAAACTAAGCATTTCATGAAAGAGGGTGAGCCTCTCAGACAGAAGTAGACTTGCTTTGTAGTAAAGGGGCTAACAGCAGTGGCGATTCTCTGGTAGAATTTGTAAGCAAACTTAAGAAAAAAATGTCTGTGTCATCAATCAGATAAAATGAAATGAACCAACTAGCCTGCTGTCTTAGTTTTCTACTTCTGTTTTAATGTATTACCACAAAAGTGGTTTTTAAACAACACCGCACCATTTATTATATTATAGTTCTGGAGGCCAGAAGTCCTATCGAGCTAAAATCAAGGCATCTCTGGCCTGCCTCAGAGCTGTGTTCCTTTATAGGAGCTCGGGATAGATGTTTCCTTGCTCTTTCCAGCTTCTAGAGGCTGCCTGCCTTCCTTGGCTGCTGGGCTGCCTTTCTTTATCTTCAAAGCTAAGAAAGGGGAATGCAGCCCTTCTCACATCGCCTCGCTCTGACCTCTTCCGTCACATTTCTGCTAACTCTTCTGCCTCCCTCTTCCACTCTTAAGGACTTCCCCGATACACTGGGCCCGCCTTGATAATCCAGGATCATCTACCTGTTTGGGGTTATCAGATAAACCTCTGTAATTCCACCTGTGACCTCAATTCCACTTTGTCACATCACTTAACATATTCAAAAGTTCTGAGGATTAGGACACGGACATCTTTGGGGTGCCATTATTCTGCCTCTGCTTTATATCTGAAAGTGATATTTTAGCAAATACCTGCTCCAAAAAATATTGATACTCATCAATATTTAATTCCTTTATTTTTTCATGAATGCATTAAATTTTATCTTAGACTACTAAGTAGTGGGTACTTGATATGCAACACAAAGCAAAATAAATGTGATTTTCCTTGAATCTACTACCAACAGAAATTTCCTACCAAAACAAAATAAAACAGAAAGAAATTGTGTTAATGACTGATTGATGACTTGTTATGTATCTTTATGTTTAATTTTGGAGGATTTCTGACATGATGTTTTTAATTGAAAAATACCATTAAAATATTACATGTGGATGTATCAACTCTTGCTAGAATTTTACAAGGATCTTGTAACTTGCCCCTTAGAAGTATTTTCATTAATATTCCAGCTCATCTTCCACACTGCTGAAAAAATTACTTTCTTAAAAAGCAAATTCTATCATGTTACTTTTTATGTTGAAAGATATTCACCTCATTGTTTGATAGTCATTAGCATTGCATATAAGATCAACAGAATGAATTACTTTTCTATTATAAATTGTAAGTATTTCTTTACGTATCTGTGTCCCTCTACAGACAAAGAGCAACTTGGGAGTAGATAGTGTACCTGCCTGAGGTGTGTATTTCTGCACTTGCCATAATGCATGGCATATAGCTTGATGCCTCACTTGGAAGTGAGAATACCTGAATTTCGGTCATGGTTCTGCCACTGCCTATTTCTATAATCTTAGCAAAATTATTAAACTATTCTTATCTATACAATGAGAATAATAATATAACCCATCTCATAAGGTTCTGTTCTCAAGATAATGCTTGTAAAATATAAAGTGCCTAAATATTTAGGATTTATTTCATGTTTCATGGATGAAACAACAAATTAATAAAGGGCAGAATAACCAAATTTACAAATCTTTAGCTAGACTGAGGAAAAAAACAGATAAGATGCAAATAAATAAAATCAGAAATGGAAAAGGAGACATTGCAACTGAGATAACAGAAATACAAAGGATTATAAGAAACTTTATAAACAATTACATGCCAACAAATTGGATAAGCTACAAAAATGGCTAAATGCCTAGACACATACACCCTACCAAGACTGAATCGTGAAGAAATAGAAAATCTTAACAGGCCAATAATGAGTAAGGAGATTGAATCAGCAAAAAACATTCTGCCATCAAAGGAAAGCTCTAAACCTGACAGCTTCACTGCTGAATTGTATCAAAAATTTGAAGAAGAACTAATATTAAATGTTCTCAAATTCTTCCAAAAACTGAAGAGGACATTTCCAAATTCATTTTAAGAGGCCAACATTGCCCCAATACCAAAGCCAGACAAGAATAATAAAAAAAAAAAAACAGAAAATTACAGGCTAATTTCCATGATGAACATAGATGCAAAAATCCTTAACAAAATACTAGCAGGCTGAATTCAACAGCGCATTAAAAGGATTATTCGCCATGATCAAGTGGGGTGTATATCAGGGATGCAAGCATGGTTCAACATAGGCCAATCTATAAATGTGATACACCATATTAACACAGCACGATAGCTATAGTTAATAATATTGTACTGGATATTTCAAAAATTGCTAAAGGAGAAGATTTTAAATGTTCTCAACACAAAAATTGATAAATATGCGAGTAGATATATATGTTAAATGAGCCTCATTTGATCATTCCACAATGTTTACACGTATCTAAGCATCATAGTCCCCTCCATAAAGATACATGATTATTATTTGTCAAAAATAAAATGAAATTTACAAAAAGAAGTTAGAGTAAATGAATCAATATATTGATATTTTTCAGAACCAAGGTACTCTACATGAGAGATGAGGGACATAAACATGGAATGCAGGAACAAGAGAAAGAATCCAGTAAATGTCTTTGGACTTGGAAATACCAACATGAATGCAGAGCTTTTCTAGCTCCAATCACTGAAAGGGCCTATAAGCAATGACACCTCCATAGTAATGAACATATACAGTGTTTTTGTTACTAAATACCTTTCACCAAATAGGGGGACAAGAGAAGAATTACCAGAGAAATAGTGGATTCTAGGACTCAGTTGTGAAAGTACAAGTTAAGGTAAGCCTGGAATATCTGTGGCTATGTAGTAGAAAGGAAGTGCTTAAAATCTGAAGTGGTATGTCACAAGACAGAAGGCAGCTTAAAGAACTTTCTTCTGAGGGTCCAATTTGGAGCTCTTTGAGCATCAAATACAATAATGATATAAATGGAGTATTATGCACTGAATGTGTGCCTCTATGTATGTGTGTGTGTTAACTGAGTCATTATACATACTCAAAAATAAAATGAAATGGGTAATAAAGCCCTGTTCTTTATGAAGAATAATGAACAATCAATGTAGAAACGGTGATAGATTAAAAATTACCTTTTGTAAACCACTGCATAATAATTGGTATAGAAAGGAATCGTTGGTTGATGCTAAAACCATTGCCTAAATGACTTGGGGGAAACAGGATAGTCACAAAGTCATAAAGATTTCTTATTAATATATCATTTGTTAATTAAAAATATAAAAGGTTACCTTAACAGTGGAGAAATCTGTCAGATACCCCAATCAAACCTTCAAAACCAAAAACTTCCAACAATAGAACACTGACATTTTGTGCCTCCTGCTATGATACACTGAGAAGGATACATCATTTATTTAATGTCAATTCCAAAAAAACATTTATTT
This sequence comes from Indri indri, assembly GCA_004363605.1. Taxonomy (NCBI): domain Eukaryota; kingdom Metazoa; phylum Chordata; class Mammalia; order Primates; family Indriidae; genus Indri; species Indri indri. The sequence continues at coordinate 20,741 of RJWJ010019167.1, read as the reverse complement.
TGATATAATAATGACATATCATAATGAAGCAGTTATCAGACAAGTTCAGGTTGAGGAGCATTCTATAAAGCAACTGGTCTGAAATTTTTGAAAAGTGCCAACATCAACATTATGAAAGGCACAAATGGAAAGGAATGGACCTTCCAGATAAAAGGAGAATCTACACCTAAAGCAAATGCTTCAGATTTCACTGGATTATGGATTTTTTAAAGGTACAAAGAACATTATTTAAAAAAATTAAAATGAACTGCATGCTATAATATCATGTTAACTATTTTGCTTATTGTGGTCCACTTACATGGCTATATTTCCCATCATTACTAAATGTAATACAATTTTCTACAAATTATTAAAGTTCTGGCACTGTCTGAATGTGATCAATATATAAGCATTTATTTAGGGCCACAAGGAGATTCAGAGACCTGATTAACTAGTTAGGAAAACAAAATAAGCAATAACATAGAATGATATTTAAAAATGACAAAGTTTATGGTATAGACCAGTGCTTCTTAATTTTTTTGTACACCTGTGAATCACTAGGGATTCTGTTAAAGTGTAGACTCCAATTTGGGAGGGCTGGAGTGTGGCCTGAGAGTCTGCATTTCTAATAAATTCTGGCCCTTAGAGCACATGTTGGGTAGCAAAGAGTATAAACTGTAAGAGCTAAAGAAGAAAGAAGTTATTAAGAATTAGAGCAGTTAAGAAAGGCTTCATGGAGGAAAAGGATCTTGATACTTTAATTTTTTTTTCCCAAAAAATGATGGGGCAAAAGGAAAAGTATAATAACGCTATTCATTTCTTAATTCTTTACCCCGTTTATCTTTTCAGCAGGTAGCATGTAAAAGATACTATGGGCAGCAGTGAGGGCAGTGTTTTGATTCATCTTAGTGTCTCTCACAGTGTCTTGTATAGAGGAAGAGCTCAGTGAATACATTTATTAAATCCAATTTAATTTATGGCTAGGAAATTACCCGAGAAAAGAATTGGAGAGAGAAACTACCATGATACAATTGTGGGTTGGCAAAATAAATAGCTCTGACTCCAGAGAAGCTTAACTGTGCCTGGGAGGACAGGGTGAAGACAGATTATGAAACATATTGAATGACTAACAGAGAAGTATATATTGCATGAAGTTAAAATTTTCTGAATTGGAGAATGGCATTCCAAAAATAATGTTTTAGGACAATTATTCTGGCAACAAAACGCAGTCTTGATTGGAGAGGTGCAAAGTGGAGGCCAGTAGGAAGCTGTTGCATAATCCAGAGCACCTAGCTCTGCTTCCAATTTATCAATCTTCCAGCTTCAATCATTTTCTATGCCATTTTCTCTTTTGTCTGTATCATAGGTTGAGAAAACTAAGTTTACTCTAATTTCAGGAGACTAGGTCATTGGTAAAGATGGGACTCTGGTCATCTTTTATCTTTGCCTAAATCAAAGCTCCTATATTGGCAACTGATATTTTTTTAACCATTTACAAAGATCTTGTTAAATTATGTTCTTTTCTGAATCTTTGATAAAGTTCAATTGCTGGATAATTATTGATGTTAGCTTTCTAGGTACATTTAAAAGCCTCTGTGGATTATACTTAAACCTGTTAATAAATATTTACATGCATATAGTGAGTAATTTCTCCTTGCCCATGCTTGCATTTTTCTTTTCTTAATGTTGTGTTTTGATGAACAAAATTTATTAACTTTTAAAGAATATGCACTTTTCATGTACACCCAATAAACTGTTGAAAATTGTCTGGAAATTTCTGGAAAGGAAATTAAAGAGGATGACATTTTAATTACTATATTAAATCATATTATATATTTAAATAAGTTAAACATCTTGCTTCTTCCAAGAGATTCAAAAATTTATAAATATTTAGAAATGGAAAATGTGGCATGTTAGTAATACATAATGCTGGAAATAAATGATAAGGATCATTAATTATCCATTACTATGTAACAAAGTACTCTAAATTTAGTGGTTTCAAAAAACACAAATGTATTCTCTCATAGTGTCTGTGAGTCAGGAGTCTGGGTATGTGTTGTTTGAGTTCTCTGCACAGGGTCTCACATGGCTGAACTCAAAATGTAACCCAGGTTACTGTCTTATCTCATGTAGCTCTCCTAAGCTCCTCTAAGCTCCCTGGTTGTTGGCAGAATTCAGTGCCTTGCAGTTATAGGACCAAGGCCCTCGGCTGCTAGAGGCCACCTGTCGTTCACTACTCTATGGCCCTCTCCACAACGTGGTAGGTTGTTCTTCAAGGACAATAGAAGAACATCTTGCTGCTTTGAATCTCTCTGACTTCTTCCATCTCTGGCATCTAAACCTTCTTTCACAGGGCTCACTTGGTTATGTTAGGCTCACCCAGGATAATCTTTTTGAAGTCAATTTGTTAGGAATCCTAATTACAAATGTAAAATCCCTTTATCTTGCCTTATTACCTAATTTAATCTTTTGAGTGATATCTCATTGTATCTATAGGCATCACCCACAAATCAGGACTGAGGATTATACAAGGGGGTGGGAATTAAATTATTAAAATATTAGGTGGGAGGGGGGAGGAGGGGATGGGTATATGCATACATAGTGAGTGATGGACATGCTCGAAGCTCTGACCTGGGGGGGCGGTAAGGGCAACATAGGTAACCTAAACATCTGTACCCCCATAATATGCTGAAATAAAAAAAAAATTAGAAGAAAATAATGGTGAACATTTATTTCATTGTACTGTGGGAACAAACATCCCCTGCATGTAAAAACATAGAGAAAAATCATAAAAGAAGATGATAACAGATTTGCTTATAAAATATTTAAGTAAATTAAAGCTATAAAAATGAAACAAAATACGAAAAATAGGGAAATATTTTTATATTTATATTTAAAATTGTTCACGCCTAAACATCTCTTACAAATTATTAATAATAAGAATATAACCTCAGTAAGAAAATGGAATGATTATATGAATGAGAAACAAAACGTATTAGCCAATCTTGATACTGATTTTACTGCTACATTTTGTGATAAGTACATGCTATATAGTTTAATTCTCACGATGAGCTTGTGATGAGATAATATTATTATATCTCTTATGAATTTAATCATGTCCCTTCCAAAAAGCTATGTTGGAGTCCTAACTCCCAGTACCTCATAATGTGACCTTATCTGGACAAAGGGCTTTTTACAGAGAAAGGTAAGCAATTTAAAATGAGGTCATTAGCATGGGTCCTAATCCAATACAACTGGTAGCCTTATAAAAAGGGGAAATTTGAACACAGAGACAGGGATGCATAGACAGAAGTAGTGAAGAGACATAGGGAGAAAAGATACATATATAACACCAAGGAGAGAGGCCTGGAACAGAGGCTTCCCTCACAGCCCTCAGAAGAAACCAACGCTGCTGACACCTTGATTTTGAATTTCTGTCCTTCAGAACTGTGAGATGACAAATTTCTGTTCTTAAGCCACTCAGTTTGTGGTCCTTTGTTTCTGTAGTCATAGCAAACTAATATAATACCTTTTATGCATAAAAAATGATGACTTAGGGAAGTTAATTAATTCATCCAAGGGAACACATCCAATGATATCAGAACTTGTTCTCAAACTCATTTCTCTCTGATTATAAAGGCCATGTCCTTAACCACTATACTACACTGAAGAAGTGTAAATAGTCAATAACCACATGAAAATAAATGTATCCTCACTAGGAATCAAAAGAAATAATACTTAAAGAAATGATGGTATTACTTGCTTAACAGTAGGAAAATATTTGAATACTAAATACTGCATCAGAAATTGCCTATTGCTATTTGGAGCATGAACACATACTTATTTATGGCATTTGATAACTTGGCAATATAAATATACAAAAATCCTTAGATGTTTTCATCTTTTTCACTCAGAAGGGATTTATTTTAAAATGTCATTAGAAATGTGCCAAAAGTTTATCATTGCAGTATGGTTAATAGCACCAAAATATTGGAAACATTCAAAACGATCAACCATAGGAGAAGGTTTAAATAGATTATGGCACATACATATGAGGAATTTTATGTGGTTATTAAAAGTGATGATGTAAGGCCGGGCGCAGTGGCTCATGCCTATAATCCTAGCACTGTGGGAGGCCGAGGCGAGTGGATCACTCAAGGTCGGGAGTCTGAGACCAGCCTGAACAAGAGCGAGACCCCGTCTCTACTAAAAAATAGAAAGAAATGATCTGAACAGCTAAATATATATATACATACAGAAAAAATTAGCTGGGCATGGTGGCACATGCCTGTAGTCCCAGCTGCTCAGGAAGCTGAGGCAGAAGGATTGCTTGAGCCCAGGAGTTTGAGGTTGCTGTGAGTTAGGCTGACGCCACGGCACTCTAGCCCGGGCAACAGAGCCAGACTCTGTCTCAAAAAATAAAAAGAAAAAGAAAATAAAAGTGATGATGTAGAAAAGCATTTTTAAAAAAATAACGAAATATATTCTTTCAAAAATGTTACTGATGGAAAGTTTTAATTATCAAGATTGAGAACGATGTATTGATTTAATAAATGTTAAATTTTGCAAAATGTCCAAAAGGTTATCATATAAAGAAATAACACTCAACAAATACAGCTTTAAAAGCACCCTTACCACTCTCCTTTTTTATTTCCTCTTTTTCTATAGGTAACTCCTATCTTGAAAATGTTATGTTTGCTTCCTGCGTTGTACACTTTGTATACCATGTGTAATATGATTTTGAATTTTAAGTTTACATAAATCGTTTCATACTGTAGTATCAGCTTTTCTATTCAATTGCTTTCAAATTAGAAAAGCATATCTCTTTATATCATTCATTTACTAAGGTATTTAAAATATCTTTTTCAGTTTTAAAATGTATTAATATATTACAAAATACTATGTACAGGATCATACAACTGATGATCTTGTATGTATATATTTATATCTTGTATGTACTTATGTGTATTTATGCATGGGCAACAATATGCATGATTATAAACAAAGATATTATCATGCTTAGTTCTGAATATTTTCTTCATCAAACTGCAAACTCTTTATATTTTTTAAAGACCATATGTTCATTGTGAAGTTATATATATAATTTCTGTGTACAAGTTTTAAGAATCCCATTCATAAATCAAGGATATATGCAAATTTAAGGAATTATTCACCCACTAACTAGTATTTTGTAGGAGGGAGTGGGGACTAAAACTTTTAGTCTCTAAAAAAGAGCTTAATTTATAAACCAAAATGACTTAAGCATATATTAAATTTTTATCACTATATATAAAATTATAATTCTTTTGAGGCAATAAATTAAACATAGGGTACATTCATTCACTACAGAAATAAAGAGTTATAAAGAGAAGGAAAATATTTGAATAGATACAATGAAGGTATCAGCTAACCTCAAAGGTAACTTATATTCAAGAAAAAAATGACATTAAAAAACCTGACCTTTACTAATAAGGTAGTAAAACAATTTGAAAGTGTCAAGCCATGTACAGAAATTGGGATAAGAAAATAAAATGTGTTTAATTATCATGATATTTGTTAAAATGAAGTAGTGAGTTCTATGATAAGTCCCAGATACCTATTATTAGCATGCAAAGCCTAATGTAAGGGCCAGAGGAGAGCCTCCAACAGCCCAAGCAGTGTAGACAGCAGCTGTTAGAGCAGAGGGCACAGCAGTGCCCTGGAAGTCCAGGACATTGTGATTGTTTCTTTGGAACAACGGCAACGTCCACATTGTTCTCTCTGACTGCATCTTCTGTCAACTTCCCCTCTAGTTCAAGCTTCCTTGTTGTTCCAAGAACACAGTAAGCTCATGTTTATCTCATGCCTTGGCACTTAGTGTTCCTACCATTTCATACCTCTGGCTCCAGACATATGACTGACTCAGTTCCTGACTGTGAAGCCGGCTCACGGTGTGCCAGTATCAATTTCAGGGGAGGACTGTAAACACTTCTCCAATACCCAGTCTGCTTGCATGAGTTCGATGAGACAGAGAACTCATACAAATGAGTTAAGTGAAGCAACTTATTACTCACAGATAGGCAGTAAGGGACACTAGAAACCTAGGATTCATGGCAAGTAGGTCCCTCAGGGCTCAGGAAAACTGTCCAGGGCAGGTGGAGTCTTTTCTGCATGTGCCTCCCATTGCACCACAGCTGAGCGACCCTGAGAGCATTCTGCTCTGGGTTTTATACCCCAGGGCACCTTACACATTGGGCTAAAGCCTTGTAGAACATCCTTTTCGAGGAGGAACAGGAACAGATCCTGGGCCCTTCTAGCCATTCCTCCTTATCTCAGGATGTTTCATTGGCAGCACATTACACAGTTATTCTGAGAACTATAAGCAAGAAAGGGGGTGGGGAGCTGGGTCAACCAAAGTCACACCGAGACTGTCCTGCACCTACTACTTTTGGGTTTTTTCTCAAAGAACAGAGAGGCCACCTTGACCACCTGTAAAAAACAGATGATCCTATTCCCTCAATTACTCTCTACTCCTCTACAAGGGTTTATTCATAATCATAGCTCTTAGCACCTCATGGCATAGGCACCTAGAGAGCAGGGAACTTTTCTATTCTGTTCATTGCTGCATTCTAGGACCTAAAATAATGCTTGGAATATAATGGGTATTCCACAAATATTACTGAATGAGTGAATGAATACATAAGGCATAATAAGGGAAATGGAATTCTAAGTTAGACTTCATTCTATTTGTATCCTATCCTCAAGTCTAAAGGATATTCTTAGGTCTACTTTGCTAAAGTAGCTCTTTTTACAAAAATACTTATGTTATATTCTTTCCTATTAATGAATCTTCTTTAGAATTTTTACTTATTTTGTGTAAATTCGTAGAGTAATAAAATCATTTAAAGCATTTTTAAATTTTGTATTTACCTTCCAACTACCCCCAAATAATAAATATTGCATTTTGAAATTTTTATTATCAAAAAGATTTATATATAGTACAATTCCTTCTGATGGCCATAAATTTTGTAGAGCCAATGTTTAAAAAAATTAGAATGTGGACAAGGACTAAATAATGGACCGTAGCAACAGGAAAAGATTATCAACCTGGTTTACCGTCATCAAATGAAAATGCTACTCTAAATTATCATATAAAAACATTATTATCATGTGTATCTTGCAAATCAATCCTAAGGACTTGTTTGGCAAATATAGCAATGAAGATTATTTTTCAGATTTAATGAAAATATATCTAATGGAACTTACTAACTGAGGGGTCAAATAAACATAAGTTGTCAGGAGAGAAGGAAAAGAGAATAAAATCCCTGTGTGATATATCCATCACTGCCCATCTCAGCCATTTGGCTACAAACCAGAGTAATCCAGGCATGCATGGAATACTTGCTTGGTGAGGAAGTTGGGCTTCAGATACCCACAGTACTGTATTCAGTGTGCTGGTTCCCAGCCTACTTGGCCTTCAAAATATTTCATTCTCCATTTTCTTACCTTTGGGCATCTGGTTCCTGAGTCTTGTCTTCTGCAAATTTGCATTCCTATATGGCAAAATTTGCATAATCTTGTCCTGCTGGCTCCTCTGGACTGCGACATGGAAAATGATGCCTACATATGGAACAGGGTGTCTCAGTTTTCCCCCTTACATCCTTTCTATTCCTTATAGATTTCAGCTAATTGAGAAGTTATCCACTCAAATGGCATCTATGCACTCACATCAAATAAAAATAAATTGTAAGGCTTTCCATTATTGAGATAGATGTTTCCTGCTAATATTGATATGACAGTAAGGAAAAAATAACTATGGACTTGGAATTCAAACGACTCAGATTTACATGTGAATGATCCCACATGTGCCTTAGATTAGCTTTATAAATATGGAAGATTAGTCATACTTTCTGCATTTCATTTAGGCATTTATATAAGGGATGGTCAAACTTTCTGTAAAGGATCAAATTGTAAATATTTTAGGTTTTGTGAGCGATATAGTCTCTGTCAGAATTATTATACTTAACTCTGCCCTTGTAGCTCCAAAGCAACTGGAAGCAATGAAATTCACTGGGCGTGGCTGTGAGCCAATAAAATTTTATTTACACAAAAGTTGCTGTCCAGATTTGGCCTACAGGCTATGGTTTGCCAACTGCTAATCTATAAAATAGAAATAATAACTCCAGTCCTGTTTTTTTTTTTTTTTGACAAAGCTGATGTAAATGATCAAATATTTGTGAAAGGATGACTTCATAAACAATAAATTCCAATACTCTTACATGATGTTGATTATGATAAGTGATGTTATAATCTTAGACCTCATTCTGTGAAATACTTTTATGTTGAAACAATATAATATGATCCTTCAATACCATAGCAAATAACTTTACTTTCTTCCATGAGCAGATAGATTGTAAAATCTGTTCTATGATATTTAAATACAGAATTCTGGACTATTAAATCTATCTTTAAAAGTAAATCTTTTGATGCTTCATCTCTGAAGAGTATATGACAAAAACACATCACTATATTTTATTTTGTTAATGAAAATCAACAAAATACAGGATTAAATTATAAAGGGAAACAAAATTGATGATATAAAATTAATGGTATAAAGTATGACACACTTTTTTACTGTGCTACCTTAAGGAGATAGAATATTCTGAAATGGATTTCCATCAAGAGTACTAAGAGATGATGCTATCCATTTAAATAGATTTTAATTCATTCTAAATTATAATTGAAATACAAAGCACATGAGATGACCACATTAAAGAGTCATTGTTGAGCAAGATGGAGCTTGATGGCAGTTTTGCTGTCTGCTTGGGAATGCTGAGCAGAAACAATGGTACTTCTGCTAGGAAATCTGGGAGCACACATTTTATGGACATCTCTGAGGAGCAATTAAACTAACTGAATTCAATTAAAAATTGGCTTTAAACCAAGAGGATATGAACTTAGCCAGGAGAATAGAGCCATGTATTAAAAAAAAAAAATTAGAAATCCTAGACTTGGAGGCAAGATGTAAAGGACTGAACTGAATCTTTCAGATGCTATCTAGAATGAAATTGTGTTATTGCTGTAACAGCAAATCATCTTAATAAGCAAGGACCTTTAGGAATTATTTCCAGGTCACTGTTTCAAGAGACGAACTAAGGAACTGAGCATGAACCTAGCCAAAGTATTTAGTTTTAGAAAATGCTTTTACACTATTTGTGCTATTCTCTTTCTGATTACAATTTGTGTAAGAGATGCTATATATGCCTTACTCTTCCTACATGCTACCCAGAAAACCACCTATACCTTGCTAAATTATTTAGATTGAGTTTACTATCATAATTGATACATGTTTTTTCTTATTGTTCCCTTAATTTGTTTTGTCAAAATACACATAATATCAATATACAGTTGACCCTTAAAAAATATGAGCTTGAACTGTACAGATCCACTTATATGTAGATACTTTTCAATAAATACATTGGAAATGTTTTTGGAGATATATTGGAAATTTTTTTTTTTTTGCAGACCTGAGACAATTTGAAAAGACTTGCAGATGAACCACATAGCCTAGAAATATTTTAAAAAAGAAAAAGTTAAGTATGTTATAAGTGCATGAAATATATGTAGATACTGGTCTATTTACACATTAATTGACTGTTCATATCTTCTATATGGCTTCTGGTTAACAGTAGGATATTAGTAGTTAAGTTTTGGGAAGCCAAAAATTATACATGAATTTTTAACTGGTGGGGGTCAGTTCCCCTAACCCTCACATTATTCAAGGGTCAATTGTATAAGAAAAGTATCTATGAAGATTATTCCCAAGAAGGCTATTGTAATCATTTATATGAGTGGATAACAAGGATCACAGATTATCTTCTTTTCTTCATGTGGAAATTTACTGCTAGCTAATGGTTTGGACAGCCAAGACCATGAAATGGAGAATGTGCATTTCTTTCTAGATATTTTTATATTTACCTATTAAATAAGTGCTAATGCTTGAGTCTGAACATGTGGACCCAGTACAAACGCTTGTTTCTAGGGCGGTTAATTATAAATTATCTGGTTTAATATGATTTATTAATATATTATTAAAATAAAATAAAAATAATGGTCATTTATTATAATTAATTACCAATATATGAAATCCACATTATGTATAGAAAAAAATGATGTCATTACCACTAATCGTAATAGCAATAAAATATATCGCTCACTACTGTGTGCCATGAATAGTGCCATGCATTTTAGTTGCATTTTTTCACTTATACCTCAAAATAATTTTATGAAGCAAGTACTATTAGTAATTCTTTCTCATATTTGAGCAAATTGAGTACGTATGATGGAATGGGGATAGTCATCAGTACTCCTGAGAGTCATCAGTACACAATTTCATTCCTTACCATTAATCCTACAACAATTGTACAAACAAAGGTGAGCATTATATATTCCACCCCATCTTACGAAGAAATTAAGGTTCAGGAAAAGTTAAAAAACTTAAGTGAGGAAGGGGTAGTACTGCAAATTAAACCCAGCATTCTGATTTCAGAATCTGCTTTTTTAGGCAATAAAATATGCAAAATATAATCAACAATATCAATACCAATGTTGATATTGATTTAGCTATAGAACATAATATTTAAATTAATTATCTTTATAGCAGGGGCCCTAACATTTCTCAGAGGGGAAATGTCTTTGGAAAAATACATTATTGAGCTGCTTGGAGGTAAGACTTGAAGACAGAGGTACAAGGAATACAGAGAAGATAAAATGATTTTTTGGTCATTGTTCCCGGGCAAAGGAGAGGAAATTGAAGAGGAGATGGAAGAGGGAGATTGTTATATGAGTAAAAAGAGTTTTGGGTACGTAAATGTCTAATATGCAATGTTAAATTCTGGGTTAGGTGGTTTGTACTTTGTTCAGGTGTGAAATTAGGTTTTTAGAGCATTTTTATTAAGATCTCAGGAGACATAGAAGACTCCTAATAACATCATGTTATCTATCTTTCTATCTGTCTATCAATCAATCATCTGCCTGTCTACCTAGCAGAGGCTATGGTAACAAAATTCCAGCTAATTTACTTACCAGATTACCTTGACTAGGTGGCTGTTTTTATTACTAGGAGTTTCATTCAAATATTTCCCTCTAAAACATTAGTTTTGAGTGTTCTTTTAATCTTGTCTAATAACTTCATCACTTATATAACTTCATCACTTATATAATCTTGTCTATAACTTCATCACTTAGAACTGGACAGGCTGAAAAACAATAGAAAAGAAATGCCAGTGCTTTTTAAGAAAGAGTAAATTAAAGTGTCAAAAGTGTCAAACAGATGATATGGAAATTTGATCAAAATTTAGGTCTGTTAAACCTAAAATCTGGTTCCATTCCGCATTGCAACAGATACGAGGAGAATATACAAAGAGGAAAGAAACTTCTTTTGATACATTACACTAGATCTGATATGCTGTTCAGGTAGCAGCTCAATTTTTCTTTACGTAACAAGGGAGCTGATCTGATTCTAAAATTCCTATTGAATTTTAATGGAATTCCACAATTTTATGAACTCCATGGGCATTGACATGAGAATTTGATGTCTTTGCTACATAGTGATTATTTATGGAGACTCAGAGGAGTAAGAAGAATTTGCCAGACAACATGTATAATGTTCTCTTTGAAAGTTTCCATGAGTCCTTTTTTATTTTTGCATTAATTGATAGACTCAATAATTTTTAGAAAATGAAAATATTGTCTATGGCTATATCACCCTGAATGTGCCCTATCTCATCTGATCTTGGAAATTCAGCAGGGTCAGGCCTGGTTAGTACTTGGATGGGAGAAAATGAAAGCTGATTATTGTATCAAATTAACTGTTATACCGGTAATTGCTCAGAAAGAATGTTACAATTTAGTAACACATAATAATGACCCCAAAATACAATTTAGCACTTTTTTTTAAAGTTGAATACCCAATAATGGCTAGAGTTTAACCTTAAATTTTAATTCATATGAGCTAAGTTTTTAATGATTATAACAACCTGCTTTATACTGTAAGCACATGACAAAAATTTAATTTTCCAATTACTCAAGTCTTATTATGAAAGCACTCAATTATACTGCCAAAATCGTATTCTCTAAGTGTTTTCCAGAAGGTTATAAGTAGTTTGACATTAGCTAGAAATATTCATCTCAGAATAAAACTTTACACTCAATTCATCTTCCAACAAACATTTTAATCATGTAGATTGAAAAAAACATGAAAATTGTTATAGTTAACATATGTCTTGAATCCATTCTTATGCATCCCTTGAGAATTAAGGTGATAACAATTAAATAATCAAAAATGAAAAGGTTTAAATATTCTAGTACCATTTTATCACTTGTAGGGGAATTTTAATATTTAATAGATATTTTGATAGTTTATTATTTCTCCAATTTTAACAGAAAGAAAACTAAATTTTAATTTAAAATGCTAACAGTGTTCCTGAATTATGAACTAATTATTCATTTTGCAAGTTTGATTAAATAAAATTATTCAACATAAATTTTGATATATCTGAATGCTGGTTTTATATGACACTAATCACTAAGCATTATATTCAGACATGAGGACCAACATGTTTTAGATACTTACCATTTGTAAAACCATAAATCAACCCTAGTATACAAATAATATTTTTTGAAAATAGTTTAAATATGTTCAGAATTTACTGATAATCAGTCACACTCCAAAGTTTATGGCGTAAATGCTACTACCTCTAAACAACTGTTTAATTCAAATATTTCTCTACATCTGGATTTTATTTTGCTTTGTATTAAAAAATACATGTAGGCAAATAAGTTTAAATAATTATATTTCATCAGGTAAACCATAACTTTATAGAATGGGTACATATGTTATCACTTTTTAACTTTGCTCTCCTGAGTGCTTGGAATATTTGATAAAGCAAGTAGTAGCCTAAACAAAATGTAAGTGGACCACACTGTTAGATGTGGAATCCTTATCCTCCACTCTGCTCAATGCTATCTCCAATGTTCCAAATCAAACCTTTCCCTTACCTTGAGAACAGGAGACTTTTGTATCCATCTTTATTTCCTTTGTGCTTTACACATTGACTGCCATGTGAGTTGTATTTAACTCAGGCTATTTTTGAGCCCGAGGCCATGTGAAACAAAAACCCTGCAGTTAGTTCATGAAAATCTCACTTGTTGATGTTCTTATCATTACCATTAATATTGATAATGTAATGCTAAAAATGTGGATTGCATTGCATATAACTCACAGGAAACAATAAAAAATAATAAATTAGAAAGTTTCGTTTTGTTTTAATAAAACACCAGGGCCCCAGGCAAAATATTTTTAATAGTGTAGCAATCAATGTGTTAAATCAGAATCATGTATTAATAATATGCTTGTAAACAGCACAAATAGCTACCATTTATTGAGGTTCTCCTTGTTTCTTCTACTCTATTTGGCCTTTCCCATGTTATGCTTAATCTTAATATTAATTATATGAAATACATGGTATTATTTTAATAATTGATTTTTTTTTTAAATACTGAGACTTGGCATGAAGTTATTTGACTGTCTCTTAGTAATTAGGAGGCTGAGTCAGTATTCAAACTTCAGTCTGTCTCAAAAGTTACATCGCTTCACGCATGTGTTTTGTCTTTCTTTGCATTATAGGCCATGACAATCTCCCTTGAATTATTTCAAATCTGGCATATGTGTTGCTAGAACAAAGGCATAACAAATATTCTTTTTAAATGGATGCATTGATAACATTTTATTAGTTCTACAAATAGCTCTGTCTTACGTCCATGAAGTTCATCCTTAATTGAAATTAACTAATTTCAAAGGAATTATATTGCCTCCCTGAATCTTCAATTGCTCCCATCAAAGATCTCAGTGGATACAAGATGTTTGATCAACTCTCTACCTAGGCCCAGAGAAGGCAGCGTCACCAGAGTTACTTCACATCGTGTGAAGGGTGCCTACTTTCTGCGGATCTAATGCAGGTCCCAGCGGAGAAAGATAAATAATGCCTGTATCCCACCAAGCGAGAAAAGATAATGTGGTGTATTTTTCTTCAAATAATCAAATATAATGATAAAAACATCTACTCTAGAGAAGAGGTTGAATAATTATTTCATTTAGGAATTAAAAGTCAAAAATATCAAAATAGAAATGGTTTTGGAAAGGGGAAAGAGTAATGGACCATTAAAATGTGGCCTCTCATTTCAACTCTGCCATTACCTGATTGCCTAGCATAGGACTGCTCACTGTTGGTGTCTGTGACTCACTTTCCTTATTTGTAAATTGAGGACCTTGAACTATATAATTATTTCCCAAACTGTTCTGATCATAAGAATCACTTGGGCCCATGGTTAAAAATATAAGGCTAGAAAGAATCCGAATCCCGTGGAAGGAGCTCAGGGCATGTGCATTTTAGTGAACACTCCAGTTTTACAGTGGTGATGGAGCAAGTTCAAGAAACACAGAAGTAAATTGCTTCTGTGTTGCTTACAGTTATGAAAATCCATAATTCTACTTTATAATTCTGTGAACAAAGTTTGGTATAGAAAAATGGAGATAAAGTAAATGATTTACCATTGTCAATACTTGTGCTTAATCTAGATTTTTTTCCTAGACTATGTTTTTTTTTTTAAATAAAATTTAGCCTCAGTGTATATTCTATTGTTACCTTGGGCCCTGAAATGAGGACAGCACGAAGGATGAAATTTTAGACAAATAGAGATACAATTCCATGTGTGAAACATGAAATTCTTTTTATGTCTTCTGTTATTTAGAGGGTAACATTTATCCCATGAGGAGACTTCATTTTTAACCTATAAGGAAACTGAATAAATTTATGTGGATCTGCATTTCCATATCTTAATGACTGATTAAAGTGAAGTTTTTACTATTTCTAATTCAGTTTGATTCAAGGAAGGCACAGAGGGAAAAGGATTGATAAAATCCATGTTGAATCCCTTTCGCTTTCCTATAATGAAGATATAAAGATGCAATCAGATAATTGATATCAAATTACCAGTTTATTTTTCTTTTTATGTCACTGAATAATTAATTGCTTTATAATTAATGTCCTAAGGCTTAAGATGTTACCCTAGTGTTGTTGTGCCTGCAATCTGGGCAGCATCAATTTCACAATAATACCGAATGGATTTAGGATATAGAGAAGTTATCTCATATGTTGACATTGAAAAAGTCAATTAAGTAGGTTAGGTGGCTTTTAAAAAGAGAACTTTTGAGAAGTTGTTTACCAATTTTCCCCCAGAAGAAGCAACTAAGATCACAGAAAGACACTGTTGACAGAAGTGGCAAATCTGCCTGAGATTTAATCTTCAATAGCAAAATCAAAGAATAACTTATTTAAGGGAAATGTCTTCTCCATAACTGGAAGTGTCAAATTTTCCATAATATTAAAATTCAAGATATACAGAAGAGATTTTAATAAAAAATTACCCTACAAAAGACTTGATATTTCTACTAATTTTATCTTCAAGAAATTTTTTAAATATCAAGAAAATAAATTGCTGAAAATTGATAATATACATAATTCTTATTAATTAAGAGCAAAATAATGTAAGGCAGTTAGTCACACCATTAGGACCCCTTATACTGAGATTTTTTTAAAAAAACATTAAGGATATTAGAAAAAGAGAAAAAAGCCACATATAGAAGGATAAAGCAAACAAAAAAATTTCAAATGTTTAATCATAACAGGAAGTCTAAAAAAGATCCTGCCTTCATGGCACAGAATGTTTAATGATAATAGAAGATGGAGGAAAAAAAGCATTATTCAATTTCTACTTTGATTCCCTCTTCAATCAAAAAGGATATGATATTTCACCTTTGAAGTACAGACCAACAATGCTTAAGAGTGAAATAATATACAAGAAATCAAGAAAATAATAAAAGCATCCTTAGGTACTTTGAATTTAGTTCAAATGTCCTGGTCTAGAAAAATTGCATCACAGTGTACTTAAAAATGTAACTGTTCTTATGAAAGTGTTTGCAATGATCTTTGAAAGATCTTGGAAAATATGTGGGCACAGGAAACACATAGTAGTAGATGATATATGCTGGCTCTGTTTTAAAAAGGAAAAAGATTGATTTCTAGAAATCAGAGTTTAATGAATTCAATATTGATCTCTGTAAAAATTATGGAATAAGATACTGAACAGGTGGTTTGTGGATTTATAGAAAACAAAATGGTGATAAATAGGAACCAGCCTGGCTATACTATGAAAAGTACTCTTAATCTAACACCTACTGCTGAAGACATCATACAGGAGAATATTGTAGGCAACTGCATATGCATCTTTTTACAATTTTCTGGAATACTCTGTCATATTCTTGGAGAAGGGAAAGACAAACATGGATTGGTTGCTTAAAAAACATTCTGCAACAGCTAAAAGAATCTCAATTGGTGGTGAGCTAGAGGAAAAATATTTATCAAGTACTGTCCAAAGGCTGACATTGTGGCATACCCCTGCCCCTAGAAATTTACTTTGAATGGAGAAGAGATTCTAGTTGTATGCTACTGACTCAGATAGGTATTGGAACTTGACCTATTTAACATGGGCCACTGGCTTGGAAAGCACATCCGATATGCAAATGTCATTGATTATGGAGTAATACCTAATGTTTTAAATGTTAGAATCCACCAAGGAGATGTCAATAAACGTCAAACCTTTCTCCTTTGAGTATGCACCACGTGTCACACATTCCTTAACCTTCTTTCCATTGAGAAAGGTGATTACATCAAGCACCAGAGATATTCTTCTCCCCTTCCCACCCAATCCTGTGTCCTCCACCCCCACCTTGAATCTGAATAAGCTTAGCGACTATTTGACTAATAGAATAACATTAGACATGATGCAGTGCCAATTTCCAGATGCAGGCCTTAAGTTATTGACAGATTTCTTTTCTTGTATTTTTGAACATTAACTCATGGAAGACAGCCGCAATGCTGTGTTGAAGACCAAACGGCACTGTAGAAAGTCCTGTGTAAAGAAATACTGACGCCCTCTGCATCGCAGCTCCTACCGAGCCTCCAGTGGCTGACAGCTAGCATCAAATGTCAGTCAGATGAGGAGCAACCCTGGACGTGGACCCTCCAGACACAGTTTAACTTTCCCAGCCAACACTGCAGGCAGTGTCAAGAGACACACTTTCCCACCAGCAGAGTCCTCCGACCTCCTCATATTGCATATTTATGAGAAAAGCAAGTGATTGTTGTTATCGTAAGCCACCATGTTTTGGGGGGGGCTTATCTCTCTCTCTCTATCACTTTCTCTCAGGCACACTTAGGATCAAAATTTCAATTGTATAAATAAATAATAAGTAGATCAAACTATTTTATCTGACTGTCACTTCAGTATAAGCCAGAAGATTCACTAATCGAGGTCCTTATCCAGATCTAATCACTCTCCCTATATCTATCCGTTGAATTCAATTCCATTTATTTTACTTCTAAATGTCTCTTGATACTTCTCTTCCCTAGTGACGCCACCATTGTCACTTATGTAACAGCCTCCTAACATGTTTCTTTATGTTCAGTCTTACCTCCCTCATACCGTTCCTCCTACTGAAATAAGAATGAATCGTTAAAAATGTAAATCTAAGGGAATTATTCTCTGCTTACAATCCTTCAGTCATCTGTGGCATTTATTAAGATAAAGAACCACTGATTTTATCTTGATATTTAGCAGAATCTTTATTGACAACTTTGTCAATCGCCACTGACCTCTTTGCTCTTTTTATTTCTTCATTTTAGTTTTCTTTTTCTGAAATGTGCTCTGTTCTCCTTTCAAAGTTTCACCTCAAAATTTTTGTACAATTTGTTTCCCTTGCCTGAAATGATTAAGAATCCCATAGTGTATATCCCTAAGGTCTCTGGTCAACTGTCACTTCTCCAGGTAAATGTTTTCTGCTCTTCCACACTAGGTCATTCCTGCTCTCACCATGCACAGACTCCACACCTCTCACAACTTCATATATTTCTTTTCTGAGACATTGGACACACTTTCAATTTATAATTAAGTAGTGACTAGACGTTCATTAGCTATCCACCAATAAAAGGCAATCATCACAAGGCAGGGATTAGGTCTTGTCATCTGCATTTCCCAAACATCTTACAACATAATCTTGTATGAATTATGTGTTTATTATTTATGTGCTAAATACACAGATGTATAATTCAGTTCAAGAATTTTAAAACCGTATTCTCCTCATATGGGACACCATGAGATATTCATCATCGTAACTTCAGAGTTTGGCAAAGTAGATGCTCACTGTTTATTTCTCTAAATTGAACAAATAGATTTATTGCATCTATGCTGAATAGCCAAAATCTGGAGTATTTTGTTTACTTACAGCATCAAAGGACTATGACAAACTGAGATAAATTTAATTGAAAACGGTCATAGAAATGGAAAGTCTAGCGACTACGTCACATGAGGTACGTCCGAGGAATTAAAACACTTGGTCCAGGGAAGAGAGAACTCTAGCTGAATTGTGATACAAATATATGCTAGCTGTTAGAATAGATATTTCTCCAATAGCCGTAACTAATGCCAATGTATGGACTTTATCATGATGCAAAGTTCAATTCATTTATTCACTGAAGACCTATTAAGCCCTTAACCCTGTGCCTAACACTATGTTAGGAAGGGGTATACAATAATGGAGCATACATGCTAATTAAAAAAAAAAAACTTATGAATGCCAATTAAACAATTAGAAGTTCGTAAGTAGTACAAAACTGATAGGTAAATACTTTGAAAGAGAATATAAGGAGAGAACATCCTAGACAGGGTGGTTAACAAAAAAAGTTTCTCTGAAGAGGGAATTTTCAAGATGAAACCTGAACCACGAGAAAAGGGCAGACCTATACAGTTTCTCCTAGTAGTGAAAAAAGGGAAGTTTATTCCAGGTAAAAGTATCCTTCTATAAGAAGATCGTAAGGAGAAAAAAAATAAAAACTTGATGTCTTTGTGACACAGAAAGAATACTAATGTAGCTGTGTCATCATGAGTAAGCAGAAGTGTGGCACAGAAAGAAGTCAGAGAGGGAAATAGGTGTCAAATGATATAGGGCACAATAGGTCATGATTAAAGATTTGGGATTTATTATACATGCTATGAGATATAACTGAAGTTGAAAAAATTTCCATTTGTTTTTAAAAATACACTTTTTTTTTTTTTTGCTTTGAGTATAACTGATTGGGTGTAGATTAACAAAGAATATTGAATACCAGGTAGAAGGGACTAGGTAAAAACTGCATAATTTAAAAAAGAAAGATGGCAGGGTAAAAAGAAATAGTAAGTGGAGATTTGAGTTCTATGAGTTGGAGATGTATTATGAGCTGAGTTGTGCCCATCTCCCCATCCCGCAGCAAGAGGGAAGCCACTTGCATTCGAAGAGTGGAGACTCATAGGAACCAATTCTGTAGGTACCTTGATGTTGGATTTCTAGCCTCCAGAACTGTGAGAAAATACATTTCTGTTTTTTAAACCATCCAACATGTTATATTTTGTTATGGCACCATAAGAAATTAATGCAAGGTGGAACAGACAATAATTGCCAAGGGATTAGATGTAGAATGATGGAAAATGAGGCAGCAAGCATGATTCCCATGTTTGCATGTTTAATACCTGGGTGGGTAGGAATGCCATTTTCTGAAACAAAAAGACTGAGGGAAGAACGTATTTCTTTGGCGTAATCAGCAGTTTTGCTTTAATTACCCAAAATCCGAGATGGCTGTGAGACGTCTTTAGTAGAGATGCAAAGTAGACAGTTGATAATTTAAAAATCTAGAGCTCAGAGGAGAGATCCTGGCTAAAGAAATATATATGTGAGGGCCTGTTCATATGTGTGTTTGTATACAGTCTTATGGTGATATTAATATTCAATATTAGTGAATGGATTAAATCAACAAGAGAGATAGTAGAGAAATAAGGAAAATAGATCCAACACTTATCTCCAAGGAAGTCAGTATTTCAAAGTCATGTGGAAGAAGAACAAGGAAAAGACACTGAAGAGACTGTGATCAGTGAGGTAAAAGTACATCTAGGAGAATACAGTAAAACAGAAATCAAAATAACAATGGTTTTCAAGTGGAGGGCATTTCATTCAAAATGCTGCTAAAAGTTGAAGTCAAATGAGAAAAAAAAGAAATTTGTCCATTCAACTTAGCAACATGAAGATCTTTAGTGACTTTGACAAGAACTTTTTCAGTGGGATTTTGGGGGTGGAAGCCAGAAGGGAGTGACTTGGAAAATGAAAAGGAAGTGAGGAAGTATAATGAATGTGATAACAGCATTTTAACTTTATAAAGAGTAACTGAGAAATAAAGGCTGTTGATCAGAAGTTTTAGGATGGTAGTACTGCTATAAAATATTCATGCTGATCGAAGGGATCCAGGAGAGAGGGAGATATTATTCGCATGAGAGTCAATAGAAGAAAGATCCAAGTTACTTGTGGTGGGGATGGATTCTTAGATAATGGCAGTTTACACCTCGAGACAGAAAGGAGAAAATGTGTGAAGACTCTATAAATTTAAGGAATTTATTATGTAAGATGAGGGAGTTCTCCCCTGATCCATCTGTTTTGTCATCAAAGAATGAAAAAAGTTTTCAGTTATATTGAAGAGATGAGGGGAAGTATTATGTTTTAGTGATCAAATAAAAGTTACAAAATATTCATAGGGTGTAATAAGAGAGCGAGCTTTTAGGTGGCAGCCAGTGTGGTGAGG
>RJWJ010019166.1:0-30652 GCA_004363605.1 Indri indri | reverse complement strand
TTTTACTGTCATGGTAGCTAGGAGGATGTAGATATGATTGAAGTTGATAGGAAATGGAAGCACCATTTACTGCTTTATTCAATTCATTAACTCAGTGATGCAATCATCATGCTATAGAATACCAGCAATGTACAAGGTACCTGTGTATCAGCTGAGTAATGAGGTATTTTCCCTATTTCTTGAATTTTATAGCCACTCAGCAAAAGTCAGTTGCTTAGAATGAGAAATATACCTGTAGCTATGGGGATGTGTTTTTGTTTTTTGTCAGTATTACAGGTCCCACCCTCCCATCCCCAATTCTGGTTAGGGATTATAAATCAAGAATTTAATCATCTATGAAAAAGTAGAAGGGAGAGTGGAATTTTGAGTATAGAGATGTGGTTTTGTGCATAGACTCAGTCATTTACTGACCTTAAAACATTGAGCAAATAACTGAACTGTAAACAACTATTTTATTTTTCTTATGGGTAAATAAATGTTTTACAGTGTTATCGTGAAGATTAAATTAATTAATATAAGAGCACTTTGTGAAGTGTTAAGTATAAAGCCCTATTGCCATACCCATCTGAAAAGAAATGATATATATTATATGAATTCTTCAAAAATATAATATTCAGAGAGACACTTCAGTAAACCTTCCCAAATCAGTACTATGAACTACTTACTATTTTATTAGGCTAGCCGTATATCAAACAATTTGGATAAATTCTGAACTATATTTTCAAAAAGGATTCCTTTACCCTTCTTTAGGTATAGTATAAGCAGGCCCATGGCAGTGATTACTCAGATAATGCTTATATCCTTGGAAAAAGGAAAAGATGATGGTTGTTAGAAACAATTTCCTAATGTATTCTCTCTGTCACTCAAAATACTGTCCTCTGTCTCTTTAACTAGCTCTGGGCAGCCCAAAGTAGTTATCTGAATATATCTACCTATCTATATTTTTTCCACATATATATGTGTGTGTATATGTATGCATGTGTGTATACGTGTGTATATATGTATACATATAAATGTTAGCAAGTTATTCTCTCTTATAATCCATGATTTAGTTGATGTGAGTAGGAAAATGTAGATGTTGAAATTTACAAACCATTAGAAATTTTTGAGAAAGCCCTGTGTGTAAGATAATCGGTTTAGCAAAATATTTATTAGCGGATAATAGAACAATATTACGGCTCTCATTTTGTGATTCCAAGGTATCAGTCAGTCTCTAAAACCAATACTTATAGCTATTGCTAGAGTGGCTTAAATATTAACTATGTGGCAAATAACTATTTAACATGCTCAGTAAATGAAATAATCCTTTATTCTTTATCAAAAAAACACTAATTAAATGGAACGTGAAAAAATTAATCTTGGTCATATAATTACAATTTGATAGATAATATTGATAAAATTAACTTAAATACATTATCTATATTAGAGAATCCATTTTGTATTCAAAGAAAAATATCGAAAATAAGTACTTTCTCTCCTATTCCAAGTCTACTTTTAAAAAGAAGTAGACATAAAAGGATGTGCATTTGGTAAGAAATTATTGACTACATATAGCACAATGGATTAAAGTGTCTTATGTGAATAGGCTTGTATCGCCACTGCTTGTTTAACTCATAGTAAGAACAGAGTGATAAACGACCTTTCTGATTTTTCAAGGGTAAAGAATGGTCACTGAAAATTGAGCCAAAATATTTTTGTTCTGTTATTAGAACTACACTGCAGAAGAAATCAGTGTTCAGTGTTCAGTATCTGACTCTTGTCACAAGAAATCAGTACTAGTTCAGGAAACAGGACTGGGCTAGTATTTCACAAATGATAGAAGGCCACATTTTCTGTAACCCAGTGAAGGCACTGAGGTAAATAGATAACATGATGAGACATAATTCAGTCTGGCAGTGACCAATCAGGGCTCTACTTTTAAGTTTCACATGCTAATATTTCACTCTCAGAACCACACTTAATAATTCAAAGTGCCTGTGAAGAACAAAGCTTTTGCTGCTTGTTTTTGAAAAAATCAAACTTACATGATGGTCAATGATTTTTGCCAACTCTTTATCCGCCTTGGTGAAGAAATCTGGATGTGGAAACATGGGAAGTTCTGTTACAGAAGGATGCTCCCTTAAAAGGAAAATAAGAACAGATCCAACATTAGGTATAGATATTTATCATCCCTGGAAATAGACAGATTTGTAAGTCATACTTTATTCAGCATTTTGATTCTACATTGTTAACATAAAGTACTTAGTGTAGTCCACTGTAAGTTACCTTTTAGTTTCTATAAGCCATCTTGGGTTACTAAAACTGACATTTTTGAGAGTAGGGTATGCCATATTACATTAAAACTAGAAAATAATGTAAAGGCAATCTTCTCTCAGCAGATATCAAAACTACAGCTGCTAGTCAGTAGCAAATGAGATGCTAGACTATGAAGGGCTTAAGGAAGTCTGAAGGAGACGGTGCCCAGTGGAGAGATGAACGTGCCCATCCGCACACATAGCTCCGCAATTCTCATAGTTCTGGTGAAAGTCTAAACCTAATAATTTGATCTAAGATATGCTAAAAATGATATGATTTCAATAGTTCTCCAAGGTCTCTGTGTTACTAAGGGTGTAACTGTGATAGATGGCTTAGCAATAGCTCAGTGAAATTGTTGGCAGTACAAAGTTGGGCCTCAAACTATGGGAGTTAGTTTAAATTATCCACACACTAATTTTACTATTAAAGTTATGAAGAAAGTGTGTGAGTCCAGGAATATGTAAAGTAAGGAGATGGTGGTAGAGGACGGTTTTGAGGGAGGAAAAGTGGGTGTAGAGGAGAAAGTCTTAGGGAAGAACCTAAGGAGAGACAGCCAGTGAGAAATTTCCATATCCAAAAATGTCTGATTAATTTTTAAGACTGGAATGTCTAACATTAATTTTTTCAAGTTGCTGCCTATGTCATTCCAGTAAGCTCTACATTCTTGACACCCCTTGCACCCCTCATTTCACCAGGTCCTGTTGTTCTATTCTGTGCTAAAGGATTCTCAAAAAAATTCCCTCTATCTTCATCTCCACCATTTCTTCCCTAGGCGAAACCATCATCATCTCTCACCTGAACGAAGGCCTCATGTTTGGAATCTCTGTATCCACCATTCTGTACCCACTTTATTCTTGTCTCTAAAAAGTAGCCAGATTTTTTTTTTTCAAAATACAAAGTGGATCATGTCAATATCCTATATCAAACTATTCAATATTATCCCATTAACTTCAAGATTATGATCATGTTTGTCAAGGAACCCTGAAGTAGACCATGCATTTGTTAAAGTGGCTTCGCATGGTTTCTCCAGAATTATTTCTCTCCTTGCTTTGCTTGAGTCTATGCTTCCCTAATGCACAGGCTTTCTTGCAGTTGCTGGATTGCAAATCATTCCACCACACTATTGATTGTTTGCACAGGCTGTCATTTCTTTCTCTAATGCTTTTCTCTTCCTCCATCCCTGCTGCAAGGATGGTTACTGCCTACTCATCCTTCAGCTCTCAGTTCAAGCCCACTACCATGGCTCTCAATCCACCATGGACATTTCCTTCGTTATGCTTACCTCAGTTGTAATTCCACAGTTGTGATGTGTCTGTGTAAGTCATATGTTTTCCTAACTAGAGTATGAGCTACGTGATTGTGGAGACTTTTACCTCATTGTTTATCATTGTCCCCTCAGTGCCAAGCACAGTGCCACTGGACACTCAATGAATGTTTGCATGTTTGCTGAATGATTGAATGAATAAATGAAGGCTATGATACGCTTTCATCCCTTTTATTTTCCAAGCCATCAAATAAGAGTCTACCATACAACATTTTTGTGTCAGTAGAATAGTATCTCATATAGCAAGATGGCAATCTCAGGAGACAAGTTGCAGAGTAGAGTTGACAGCAGAAGTCAAAGGAGAACAATAGAAATGACAGGCAACGAGGGGCAGTGGAGCTCCCTCCCAGACTGTAATATTCAGAAGTGCTGTGTGGCAGAAGAGCACTAAGCTCCTGACTGCATGCAGAGTAGGGCCTCTCGTCAATCTATCAGAGTACTGTATTAAAGAAAAATATCACCCTAGGAAGCTGGGACATTGGGGGACACACAGGGGCTGAGACTTAAGTTAAATATATTTATTCAATGAAATGTACACACTTTTGATATTCAAAGAATTGTGTTAAATGCTGTGAAAAGATAAACAAGACATAATCTTAAAATCATATAAAAGTTAAAAGTATTCAAGCAAGTTGCCTAAAATTTTTTTCGTAACTAATGTGTTTAAATTTTTAAAAATGCAAGTGACAAAATGTCAAAAGACCTTTCAAATGGGAAAAGTAAGTCGATATCTTCGTGCACCTGTGATTTCTAGTTACCTCGGTTGAATAATTTGTACCAGACGCACAGGTAACTGTAATACAAGAGACCATGCGACAAGAAAGTGGTAAACATTCAGTGACATAAATAAAAAATAAACAGTAAAATGTTTGAGCACATGGGCTCTGTGCTCAGGCAGATCTTGAAGCAGATTTCAGTTCTGCCATTTAGTGTTATTTAATCCCTCTGTTCTTCAGTTCCTTTATTCTTAATATAGAAAAATAATAGCACCTGCCTTATTATGTTTTCACAAGGATTAAAAAGGGATTAGACATGAATAAAACACTAAGCAAATTTCAGGTGTAATATCTTTACCATTTCCACTATTTAAAGAATTCAGAGGAGAAAGCCATGGCTTCTAGCTGGTACTATCAATTATAAGAAAAAGGAATGGGGGACAAGACAGTTTTGCCAAGCATTAAATGAGATGCAGAATTTTGTGTTTTCAGTTAAATGGGAAGTGGTGAGAGACATTTCCAGAAAGATGGTGTATTAATTTCTTAGGACAGCTTTAACGAATTACCACAAACTTGGAGGCTTAGCAAAACAGAAGTTCATTCTCTCATGGCTCTGGAGGCCAAAAATACTAAATCAAGGTGCTGGCAGCATTAGTTCCTCTAGAAGTTTTGGAGAAAATCCATTCCTTGCATCTTAGCTTCCAGTGGTTGTTGGCAATCTTTGGTATTCCTTGGCTTGTAGACACATCACTCCCATCTCTGTCTCTGTCTTCACATGGTCTTTCCCTTCTGTGACTCTGTGTGTCTTCTCCTTTTCTGTTTCTTATAAGGACACTTCTTATAACAATATAAGAATACTGTCATTGAATTTAAGGCCCACATGACCAAGGTAACCTGAGCAATATCTTCAGTTTGGTGAAATTTTAGACAGGTGTCTTCCTGGCTATGGGCCCCTGACCTCCCTTTTCTTAGAGCATTCACTTTAGAAAACTTTCAATTGTAAATTCTCTCTGCTCCTGTGAAATGTAAATCTTCTCCTAGCATCTTGTCAGTTTCATAAGCCATGCATGTCTTTCTCAAAGGCCATCTCTTTGAAATATAATCAGCAAGGAAGATAGTCACCTATGGCTCAATCTTCGTGGGAGATCTAGGAGTCTAACTTAGATAACTTAGATAAGTGACAATTAGCAAACACACCACATACCCAATCACATTGACCAACCTACTCTCTAAGGTCCTCTAGTACCTTTCCAACTAGCTCACCCCAGCACTTAAAAATCCTCCTGCCTTTAGTTTCAGGGAAGTTGAATTCAATCTCTCTCCTTTATTGCAATAGTTTTGAATAAAATCTTCTTTGCCTGTTTAATTTGTCTAGTGCAATTTTTCTTTGACACACTCTAATTTAGGATAACCTCATCTTGAGATCCTTAGCTTAATTATATCTACAAAATCCTTTTCTCCATTCCAATCCTTTTCTAACATTCACAGTTATGAGGGTTTTAAGACTTGGGTATATTTTGGGGGGAACACAATTCAACCCACTACAGATGACAAGACAGAAACAAAGATTCAGAATAAGAAAATAAAGAACTCACATGGGGAGAGGTATGTAGACTGAGATGGTTGGAACCTAGAATACACTGAAGGGAAGAGGAGAAGACTCATTTATTCACTTATTCATTCATTTATTCAAATGGTTATTGCAAAAAAAGATGTTATTATAAGTAGTGGAAAGAAAAATAAAAAGAAAAGCTTAGATACTTTCCTCCAGGAATTTGGAAGTTCACATGCAGGAATATATGTAAACAGCTATCCACAGTGCACTGGGAAAATTCCCCTAAAATGGTAAAATAGGGTTCTTTGGAGTACGAAGGTAGGTAGATGGTATAATTTAACGTCTGGAAGTGGGTAAGAGAGATCTTACTGGATGGATTATGCATGATTGTCCCAATAGGATGATGATGAGATTGATGAAAAGACAAATTTGGGACATATTCAGTTTCCTTAATATATAAAGGATGAGAACTATACAGAGGCATTTACAAAATACAAGGGGAATAACATAGTTCTTTATGCAGAATTATTGTTGTTTTTTTTTTTTAAACTCTACAAAGCTCTCCTGGAGACATAGAGGTGTGGACTAAGCACCCATAAGGCAGGAGATATTCCCCAGGTGCAGGTGGCATGCACAGGTCAATTCTTTTTCCATGGTCACTAGCACCATAATTCTATCATAGGAATTTTTGTGTTAAATTCCAATTTATTAAAAACCTTTGAATAAATATAGATCTCAGTATTGTACAAAGTAAACTTCAAAAACCTTTAGGACTTCCATTTGTCACTATGGAGAGTAGCTTGGGGCAGAACAGTAATCCTACAAACAACAATCATTATAAGAGCCAAAGATTATTTAATAAAATCTGTTTAAAAGCATTGTGGATACACTGAAGTAGCCAGGACTTGAAGGGCCAAAATATCAGAGACAATGGAATCATGGGGAAGTGAGTAACATTCTCCAAAATATGATTCTCCTTAGGGCATTTCCCCATTTATTGTATGGAGCAAAAGGTTAAAAAATCCAGGCCAGAAAAATTTTGATCAGAAGCAGAGAAAACAGGAGAGCATATGGCAATCTCCCAGGGTCGGAAAGGCAAAAATTAAAGTTTAGAGCTGCCAAGATAGCCAAGACTTGAGGGATCAAGCTCAAGAGACGTGAGCTCCACACACATCACTAGGTTTCTCCTCAAGGCATTTGCTGAATTATTAAGCTGAGCAGGCTAAGAAGCCAAGCAAAGAAGTCACTGACCAGTAGAGTGGGATTTTTTCAGCAGCTTTACAGTAGAGAGGAGCACAAAAGTTGTAGCTTAGACTCTGCAAAACTGGAGAGGTGTTGAAAAGCATCTCAGGCTCCCATTTGGGACTCCTGAAAATCTATCTGTACCCTGGGGTTATGTTTGAATCACATGTAGATTTAACTTGAAAGTTAGATCACCTTTGAGTCAGTTCAGCCACTGGTTGGATTAAAATGTTCCACTATCGACAAGTTACATAGCAGAAGAAAGCGAACTCTTTCTGGAGACATATAGCGTTAACCTCTTTATAATTTTTAATACACAAGATCCAGCATTCAATAAAAAATGACCTGGCATACCAACAAAAATTACACAAAAGACTCATATTGGGTTACAAATAAGGACTTTAAAATAACTATGATAAATATGCTTAAATAAATAAATAATAAGATGAAGAATTTCACCAGAAAACTGGAATCTATTTTAAAAATTCACACAGCAATTTTAGAATTGAAAAAAAAAGCAGTAAATGAAACTAAAAAGTCAATAGATGGATATAACAGCAAATTGGACAAAGAAGTAAAGAAGATTAGTGAACAGGAAAATAGGGAAATAGAAACATCTAGGCTAAAGCAAGATACAAAAAAAGACAAAACATAAAAAAAGGCAGAAGAGACATCACGATAATGTTCAAAGTAGCATTGTTTATAATAACAGAAAATTGAAAACAATCAAAATATTTACCAATAGTACAAGAGATACATTGTGGTAGATTTATAAAATAGAAATACTTTAAGTATTCAAAAAAGCCTTAAATACTTTAAATGCTATTAATATAAATGAATGAACTCTATCTAGATGCAACCACATAGAATAGTTGGAGCACAAAAAACAAATCTATACAGGAAAACGTATAGCGTAATTTTATTTATAAATATTTAAAGCAATGTAAAACTAACAATGTAATTTTAAGGATGCATACATGTGTGGAAAACTGTAAATAAAAATAACAAAATGATTTACAAAATTTAGGACAGTAGTTCCTCTGTAAGAAAGAGAGCTCTGAGTGATTAGGGAAGGATACAAAAGAGTTTCCAGTTTTAGTAATACTCATTTCCTAATCTGAATGGTGAGAACCTTGGTGCTAGTTTTATTACATCATTATCATTACTATTGGTATTATTAAAATTGCACATCCATATTATATATTTCATATGTATTACACATTTAACAATAAAAAAGAAAAGGAAATAAAAAGCATAATTTTGCATGAATGAAACATGTTTTTCCCTCCGATAAAACAGATTTGTCCTCCACTTAAAATTGTCCATCTGTTTATTTATTTTTGAGACAAGATCTCACTCTATTGCCCAAGCTAGAGTGCAGTGGCATCATAATAGGCCACTGTAACCTCAAGCTCCAGGGCTCAAGTATCCTCCTGTCTCAGACTCCCAACTAGCTGGGTCTACAGGTGTGACTAATTTTTAAATTTTTTTTTTTTTTGTAGAGACAGGTGTCTTGCTATGTTGCCCAGGCTGGTCTTGATCTCCTGGCCTCAAGTGATCCTCCCTCCTAGGCTTCCCAAAGTGCTAGCATGAGCCACCATGCCTGACAATATTTTCCATTTAATCACACCACCTTTTATAATGGTCTTTCATTTTCCATAGTATTTATCCTTATTTTACCAATGGATTAGGGTGGGAGGGGAAAAGGAAAATAACCCCTTTGCTTTCCCCAAGCATAATTTGCAGAAACCAAGACTAGAAATCAGAATTCAAACTGACGAGAACTATTCCAAGGGACTTTGAAAGTCCCTGAGCATGTCACCAGTCTCCCCTGCAAATCAGTTCAGAAAGGTCGGTTTATGCTTAATGAAATTAGATCTTAAGTAAAACTGTTTGTTAATTCTTCAGTAGTATTTTTACCAATTCCATTTCATTTCAGTATTCTTAGGAACCAGGGATCATCCTGGAAACTAAGAGTTTTCAAATCCTTAGAAACACATTTAACCATAACTTTCAGACTCAGAACCTGGTCAAATTTAATCTTTAAGGTGGGAGGTTAAAAAGTAGATGATTTTCTGGGCACGTGAATGAGAGATTTATATCTCAACTATATAATTTTGATTTTCCATTTGGGAGGGCTTATTGGTACAAGTAGTAAATCATACCTGAGTATACTTGGAACATTATTTTTATTTTCTTTGACTCTAATTAGCGTGTTTAAATTACACAGCCTCAAGATTACAGCTGCTGGCAGAGGACAAGATTTAGAGCACAAGTATTTGCAAGAAAATTATACAAAGTTAGAAAAGAAACTATTATTACACAAAATCAGTTTCCTTGGCTACTTTTTAAAGGTAGGTTGGTAAAGAAAGAACTCGTTCTCATTTCACTACTATTTTTACCATTATCTGCTCCCATATTACAAATATCTTGTAACTAATTGACCTTGTTTTGTAGTTCCTGTATGTTAAAACATTCTACGGATACAGTTTGCTCGGTGAGAGTTAAAATATTGTTCTGCTCTCACCCCTCCAGCATCTACAGCCTGGGCAATGATCCATTTCTGCTTAGCATGGAGAACTGACAGTCAAAGGGAGGCTTGAGGTCCTTGGGCGTCTGCCATTCCCAGTGATCCCGTCCCAGGGCCCTCTGTCTCAGACATCAGCTTCTACAGTTTCAGTCTCCCTTTTCCTCGCCAGCCAGGCTATTGATCTGGTTGTTTCCATATACGGTTCCTGCTGGAAAGTTTCAGGTGTCACTTTCACATTGAGTAGAGCCTAGAAAAGTAGCTAAGGAACTCAAAGTCAGTCGAGGCTTTCTGAATTTTAACTTAATTTTAATTTCTTTTCAATTCACGAAGTCAAAACATCCAGTGGACATGTTCCATTGAAACAATTCTTCCTGCATTCTCAGACACAAAATTTTATAGTCCCGGTCCAATGATCATCTGCTGCCCCACTAGCATTACACAGTCATCTTCTACTGCGATTTATCTACAATCCCCTAAAGCAATTTCTCCATTAGGGTGTGGGGTCTTTTCATCAACCAATCTGTGTGGTTATCACAACAGGACTGTGATGTGATTGATGTCAAAGACATGTCAAAAGACACAGTAAAAGGATGGTACGCAGATGGTTTCACAAAGCAGGAGAAAACATAATGTTCCCCTAGGCTGAGGTACAGTTCCAGGAATACCTCTGAAAGAAATCCGGAGGGATGAGTAGGAGTTAGTGTAAAGTTAGTGAGAATAATGGTGCATATGACTTATGTGAACAGATGTTAGATATATCAAATTATCCTTTGAGGGATAAGGTTGGGTGGAGAACAAGTGATAATTTCCTTTTGGAACATGTTGAGTTTAAATGTCTTCTTACACCAAGTAGAACTGGTTGCTCTCTAGGCCTGCTATGCTGCTGTCATGCTGGGAATACTCCTCATCTCTGTTCTCTGTTGGGACCACTGCTTTCTCTACCCCACTATGTCCCTTATCCTTGATCTATGCCTTTCATTTGGGGGCACACATTCATAAGAAGCTTCCTAAGAGATGGTGAATAGAAGGTAAGTAATCTGAAACCTTAGAGGATTTGAAAATATTTTCATTCTACACTCACATTTGATAGATTAGGGGCAGAATTATATTCAGGTATTATTTGTTACCCAAACTCTCACTACCCAATTTGAAGGACAAAATAGATTCAGATAAATTTTTGTATGGAATCTTGTTACCTACTTTCCAAACATTATGAACTAAATACACTTGAATAACAAGGGGTATTTATAATTTTAGAGTGGATATTATTGTCCTTCAGTGTACTGAGGCAATTGCTGCACTGGCTTCTTGCCTCTGGTGCTGCTTTTGAAGAGTCTAATGCCATCCTGATTTCAGGTATTTGTAGTTTTGTCTGCTTTGTCTCTCTGGAGCTGTATTATTTAAGGTATTTATTGCTAATTTTCTCAGTAGACAAATGCAGAAATCTCAATTAACAGAACAAATGGTTGCTTCTTGCTCTCTTAAGACTGATGTAGTTTAATAGGAGCTCTCCTTCATCTGAAGACCCAGGGATCCAGGCTCTTTCCATCTTGTAATACCACCACCTCAACATGTGGCTTTCAAGGTCATTTTGGCCAGGGAAGAGACATGTGGAATGATGCAATCTTTTTTTTTTTAAAACACAGTCTTGCTCTGTTGCCTGAGCTAGAGTGCTGTGGCATCAGCCTAGCTCACAGAAACCTCAAACTCCTGGGCTCAAGCAATCCTCCTGCCTCAGCCTCCTGAGTAGCTGGGACTGCAGGCGTTCACCACCACACCTGGGTAATTTTTTTCTATTTTTAGTTGCCCGGCTAATTTCTTTCCATATTTAGTAGAGACAGGGTCTCTCTCGTGGTGAGGCTGGTCTCAAATTCCTGATCTTCCTGCCTCCGCCTCCCAGAGTGCTAGGATTACAGGCGTGAGCCACCATGCCCTGTCTCGGATGCAATGGTTCTTCACTGCTTTGTCATGGATGTGTTATGTCACTTCTGTTAATGGCACTTGTCAAAAAATACTTGATTCTAACTCAAGGTTTCTCAACCTTGACCATATTGATATTTGGGCTTAGATATTGCTTTGTTGAATGTGCTGTCCTGTGCACTGTAGAATATTTGGCAACATCTCTGGCCTCTGCTCACTAGATGTCAGTAATACCCCTCACTGTGAGAGGTAAAAATCGCCTGTGTTTGAGAACCACTGCTCTAACCTAACTGCAAGGAAGTCTTCTGGGAAAAGTAAGGAATACATGAAATGTTTTATGATTGCTAATGGTCTCTGCCATAGGAAGTTTCAAGTTTCCTTTTTCCTTAGTTTTTCCATTTTCACAATGAAGTGTATAGTGGCAAGTCTCCACGACGGCCCCCAATAATCCCTGGCTCCTAGTACTCATACCCTTGTATAATTCCCTTTCCCTGAGCACGGGCTGGCCTAAGGACTTGCTTCTAACCTATAGACTATGACGAAGGCCATGGGATACCATTTCCATAACAAGTGTGAATTCTGTCTTATTAGCAAACTCTCTCTTTTTCCTTCTTGGCTTTTATGATTTAATAAATGAAGTTGCCATATTGGTGAGGCTTACAAGTCAGGGAGTGAGGATGGTTTTTGGCTAAGAGTCAGCAAGTTGCAGAGGTTCTCAGCATAACAGTTTACGAGGAACTAAATCCTGCCAATCATTTATGAGTGATTTTGAAACTGTGTCTTTTCCAGTTCACCTTCAGATGTGAGACCCCAGTCCTGGCTAACGCTTTGACTGTAGACATAAGAAAGACCCTCAAAGAGTGAATCCAGCCAAGCCACATATGGATTCCTGACCCACTGAAACTGTAAAATGATAAATAAATGTTGTTTTTAGTTGTCATGTTTTATATTCGTTTGTTACATAGTAAGGGATAACTAATACAAAGTGTCTTGAAGTAGGTCTTTTTAAATTCATTTCTGAGCACCATTTGGGCCCTTTAAATATGTAAATGTGTCTTTAATTCTTCAAATTAAAAAATAAATTGATTGATAAATAACTCTCTTTTGCCTTTTTTGTTATTTTCTTCTGGACTTCCCTTAATTCTACTATAGACCTCTGGAATTGTGCCTCTCATTTTATTATCTTTTTGTTCCCATTTTCCTCCTCTTTGTCTTTATTCTACTTTCTGGAATATCTCTTCAACTTTATCTTCCAAACCTTCTGTTGAATTTTTAACTTTCATTATTATGTTTTCAATTTCTAAGAACTCTTTCTTTCTTATTCATATACTATTCTTTTTATAGCCTTCATTTTTCATGGATGAAAAAATTTTCATTTATTTCTCAGAGGATAATAATTATAGAGTTCTTTGTACATTTCTTCTGTCCTTCTGTTCAGTTTTTTCTGAATGTGTTTTACATTTTATTACTTTGGGTCACTGCCTATCGTGTTGGAGTCTTTTTTCAAATATTTAGTAAAACTTATCTCTCCATTAATATTTTAACAGCTTTATTAAGATACAAGCTGCACACAATAAATTGCATATGTTTAAATATATATAATTTGATAGTTATGACATATGCATGCCCATGGAGCCATCAACATATTCAAGAAAATGAACATAACCATCACATGACTGTCTCCTAAATATTCTACATGCCCGTTTTCTGAATTATTTTTGTTTAAGAACAAAATAGTACAAAGTCAATTGGGAGCTATGGCTTTGTTGCTGGGGCATGTTGAACATGTAGTGAGTGATTGAGTAGTGATTATATTAGGTACATACTGCCACATAATAAATTACCCCATAATTAGGAGATTAAAATAACAAACATTTATTATTGCACAGGTTTTGGGGCATGGCATCTAGCTCAGAGTCTCTCACTGGTTAAAATCTAGGTGTTGTTAGGGACCTCAGACATCTCAAAGCTCAACTGGGGGAAGAGCCGCTACAAGCTTATTCACATGACTAATTGTCAGTCCTCATATCCTTGCTGGCTGTTGGTCAGAGACAGTAGTTTCTTGACGCTCAAACCTCTTCTCAGAGCAGCTCAAAACATGGCAATTGGTTTCCCTCAGAGTGAGTGAATGAGAAGTAGAGAAGGTCCCTAAGACAGAAGCCACAGTCTTTTTGTAACCTAAACTTGGAAATGGTATCTAATCACTTTTGCCATATTCTATCCATTAGAAGAGAATCACTGAATCAAGACAATACTCAGAGAAAGAGACTGAACAAGGGCATAGATATTAGGAGATAAGGATCACTGGACACCATGTTAGAGGCTGCCAGCCACGGGGGTGAAGCTATTTTCTTGGGAAATCACCAAATGTCAGCAACTATAGGCCTTCTTTTCTTATGCTAGGCAAAGACATCAGACAACCTCCAGCCTGAGATGTGTCACTCTGGCACATAGAGAGAGGATGGAAGGGGTGAAAGTGGAGGCAATAGAGATACAAAGTAGAGGCTCGGAATCTTCCACATGAAGTCTTTACCTTTACTCAGTACAGCAGTCTTTGAAGGCTGTCAAGCAGTAAAATAGTATGATGAGAATTCTGTTTCAAAATGATTGCTCTGACAGTTATGCAGATTGAACAAGAAATACTTAGAGATGTGGGACCATTTCTGCTCCTATTGAAATAGAATGGTGGCAGTGATTATGAAAGATTGGAAGAGTTCTTAGCAGGGGGGCAATTGATTGCCATAGCAACTATAGAGATTTTGGGGTGGGGAAATGAGGATATACAAGAGATCACGTTTTTTCTTGTTTTTTTTCTGCCTCTGAGTGATTCCACTGTTGCTAGTTAGAAGACATAATAGTATAAGACTTTAAGCTTCAATCTAAATGACTAAGAATACCTAAATAGCAATATCCTACCAGTGTTTTATTGCAGAAGTTCTCAACTGTGAAGTCTTGACAGGCTGGCCTATTTCCATTATTGTGAGGTACACTAAAAATTATTTATTACTAATAATAGCTAGGACAAAACTCTGGAGATTATTCATTCCTTTAAAATACACTTTCTTGGGCTTGCAGGATCCCTATAATGAACACTGTCACTCTCATTTATTATAACATGGTTCTTGAACGGGATTTGATCAATGAAGTTACAACCAGCATTCTGAAAACTGAGACATAACTGAGAATCCATATTTTCTTTGTGGCAATCTTTAGTAATAGAGGAGTCATTGGAACTAGAGTTCAAAATGGAATTGAGAACCCTAGCACTCTTCAAACAGAAATAGATGAAAATGCTCATCTATGAAAATGCTCATTCTAGAGAAAGCACACAGTCCTCCCCTATAACTATTTGCTCCCAAGATAACACAGGCACAAGCAACACAGGTACTGATTTTTCAGCTCTCCTATATATATGATTAGCTTCTGCAGTTCATAAAAAATAATTTAAAAAGAGATTTAAAATTATTACCCATTTAAAATGATGGGTAGAGATTATATTGCATCTTAGAAAGGATCCTTACAAGAAATAAATTTCTGTTGACTGAAAGGGAAAACTTGCAAAGATCTGAAGGGCCCTATTTTCCAAACACACTGAGGATAATAGAACTGTTGAGAGATATGAGATCCAGACAGAATGGATAGGAAAAAATCTTACATTCTAGCACAGTCACATTAGATAAAAGCCTACCAAAGACCTGGAATCAGGTTAGGCACGATGCTTGTCACTGTGCCACCCAGCTGCAGAGATAAGAAGGAGATTCTACTAGCACACAAATGTATAGAGAAGGACACGAAGGCAATTTGTAAATCCTATCTATTAGCAAACACCAATCCTACAGAGAGTCCTTTTCAATATTCAGCAAGTAGAAAACCTCCAAATAATCTCTAAATTATTGCAAGGCAAGAAGAATGATACATGATTCCATATATCCAAAAGAAAATAAACTTTTAAAAAGTATTTACTTCATGAACTGGAAAGAAAGTACAGAAAACTGGTTGGTACACTCAACAGGATGTAATGTATAATATTCATAAAATAGGAGATGAAAGTCACAAGAATAGAAAAGTCAGAGAAAAAAAGATGTGAAATAAGGAAGGATGGCATAAGAGCAAAAAGTGCAAAGTAAAAGATCCATACCTAGTAAAAGCAGTTAAAAAAAAAAAACAGAAAAGATATTATTAAAAAATAAATCAGTGGTACGGATTACCAATTTGTGAAGATTTCTGAAGTTCAGAGGAAAATAGAAAGTGAAAATAAAGAGAGAAGAGATAATTAAGATGGAATAAAAAGATGTTATTTAACCCAATAATTATCCATTTAAACACCCAGAAAAATTGGAATAGAGGCAGTATTCAAAGCTATGACCACAGAAAACTTAAACAGCTAAAAAATAATGTATGTACTGAAATGACTTACTATACTGGTTTAAAAAATGAATACTCAAGAAAAAATGAACTACAAGGACAAAAGCAAAATTCTACAAATATTGAGAGAGAAAAATAAGCACACATAAGTTTTCTTATGTAATCGTAAGAAAAATCAGCCTTGGATCTCTCCCTTGCAATATCTAATAACAAAAAGTATTGATTTTTGCTCCCAAGAATTTTTAGATTTTTAAGTATTTAGTATAAATTACTCCTTTATACTTTCTATAAAGTACTTACATTAAGAGATTAAGAATGGAGGTAACTCAGAGTTTGGTAGTACTTTTAGCCAAAAAAGAGAACAAGAAAGAGTAATAATATTGAGAAAAAACCATTAGACTATAAGCTCTTTGAGAGCAATGATGTGTTATATAGTTCCATAAACAATACACTTCTACAAAGTCTAGCAGTGAATATTGAATCAAACATAAACTCAGTCTAAATAATTGTTTTAAATTTTGTTGCAAAATTGAATAAAATAGAATGTTGCTTAAAGAGAAAAGAATAAATGCATAAAATAATGTAATTAATATTAATATGGGTCATAACATACATTATAGTTTTAAAATATAAGAGAATGGAATGGAAAGAAGGAAAATGTGTCGCATTCCTCCTTTTACATGGAGTGAGAAAAGGATCAACAGAAAGATATTATGCAAAATATATATTTTATTATTGATTTTTGACAATTTTTGATGTAAGAGTTTTTTCGGAAATGTGAATGTAATCATTGTAAAATTAAAAACAAGATGTATGCCTTCCAAATGATTAGGGTAAATCAAAATAAGAAAAATACATTTTAAATAGAAATAAATACACAGTAAAAACAAGAAATTGCACAAAACATAGTATATAAAACAAAAAGACAGAAGACAAGAGGGATAAATTATAACAATAAAAGTAAATGTTATTAATTCCATAGAAGGCAAAACAAAAAATAAAGTAAATGTACATTTTACTAAATTTTAATTAAACAAATAATATTAAATTGAAAAGGTAAAGGGAACAAAAATGATCATTAGGAGACTCTAAACATTAAAACGTCAGGAGTTGGAATACTA
Source organism: Indri indri (assembly GCA_004363605.1). Classification (NCBI taxonomy): domain Eukaryota; kingdom Metazoa; phylum Chordata; class Mammalia; order Primates; family Indriidae; genus Indri; species Indri indri. The sequence goes on along the minus strand of RJWJ010019166.1, from coordinate 13,584 downwards.
TTTTCAGACAAAGTAAAATTTAAGACAAAATCATTAAGCAGTTTAGAGGGTAATTTTATATTGACAAATGGTGCATTTGATAAAAGATGCATTCTTAGTTGACTTTTTCCATTTACATTTAAAATGACTTGAAGGATATATGCCAAATTTAACAAGCATTATCTCAAGGAGATGTGATTATAGACGATTTGTACTTTCATGATACATGCTATTATGTATTCATGCTCATAAAGATTCAGAGAGGAAAAAAAAGTGAATGAAAGAAAATTATCTGCAAAATAAAAAATGAAAAAAAAAAAAACGTAGCTGATTTTTACCCCCTAATTCTGAAAGAAAATGGCGGTTTCTTAGTTCTTAATGTCTCTGTATCATTTAATGTCTTACCACCCCTTTAAAAAATTTCAAGCCTGTTTTCTGAGTCATTTTTTTTCTTTCCTGTTTGTTCTTTCTTGTAATCATGTGGATTTTATTACTGTCTTTCCCTAGGAGGTTTTTATTTCTTCTTTACCCTGGTTGTACCTTTACAACCACTTGCTAAATATCTCTAACCAAATATCTTAGTGACACCAAAAACTCAGGGCATCTAAAATTGAAGTAATTTTGTTTCCTTAATTACATGATTATCTGTGGAGCACCTACCATCTGCTCAGCTCTGTATCAGATTCTGGGACCACAAAGCAATTCTTACCTTCAAAAAGCTTAGACTGTAATGGCATCCTCCATAATAAAACGTGTTCCTTTTTCTTATTCTCTATTTTGGTAAAAGCACTATCAACCTCTGAATTACCTACACTCAACATCACTGGCAGTTATTTACTTATTTATTTAATTATGCTTACTTTTTAACTCTCTTCCCTCTCTTGATTTCATATCCAACTAGCTGTCTGGAACTGTGTTTTTAGTTATTTGGCCAAGTTTTCTTTATCTCTACTCTCTATTCAGGTTTCACCTCTCACCTGTACTTTTGAAATAGCCTCCTACATTATCTCATTGCCTCCAATTCTCTCCAATTTTGTTCATTGTATAAATTATCGCCAGTTCATCCATGCTAAAGTGGAATCCTTGGAGTCACCCTCACTCTTCCAGGCTTAGCACAAATGCAGGTAAATTGTGGGAATTAATTAAAATATTTAACAACTAAATGACATGAGCACCAAATCATCAAAACAGGTGTCAGATGGGTTCGAACCAATCAGAACAAACGCTAGATGTAAACAGCCAAATATGACTACACCAGTGCTTTCCAGCATTCCTGCATATACTCACCCACCCCACAGTCAGATATGTTCTTGGGGCAGAGTCTACAATGTGTTCATCAGAACCCTTATTGCATGTGTCCTGGACATAAAGATGGACCACTTTTTCAGTTCCGTTAGTTCTCCCTGATGGACTAGTATGAGCCTTCTGAGCCAAGCTGGTTATTCATGCAGGCCTCCCTCTTGGTTATCCTCACCCATGGAAAGGACTTGGAAGGCCTAGGGGAGCATGGCATTACAAAATAAAGGAACCTAGATCCCTAAATGACCACATAAGAGGTCTCCTTAGAAACAACACCGCATTTGGCTGTGATGGAATAAAAAAATAAGTGCTTATTGTGTCAAGCAACCACTAATTCAGGATTTATCTGTTTCTGGAGCTGGCATTGCTCTGCTGTGTCATCCTCTCCTCTGTTTCCTCAGCACCCTGGATCTACCTCAGTTAGAGAAGCCTTTGGCATATAATTCATGTGCTTTTTATTTGCACATCTACTCTTCAAACTCAAAACTCCTTGAGAGCAAGAATATTCTCTTTTATCTCTAGAACCTATCATATATGCCTGAAATTAAATACTCACCAAAAATATGCCTTCTTAGGTGTTGCTTTTGTGAATATATCCTGTTATTTTATGAAATATTTCAAGAGCTCTAAAAGTTTGATGGCCCTCCTTTGCTTAAAAAAGAAAATTCAAAGTCTTAGGCTGGTTTGCAAGAGTCATCATTTTCTGGCCACAATCTCCATATTCACCTCAACTTTCACATTCAATGTCTTAATCTTCTAGTCATCATTTTCAAAAAATTCTCACAATCCTCTCCTTTAATGATTTTGTTTATACTCTTCCTTTCATATAGAATAACAGTTTTTCATGTTTCAGTGTTCAAAATCTATTTTCTCTTTAAGGTCTAACTTAAGTGACTAATATCAATTAAATATTTCCTAATTTTTTCCAGAAAGAAGCATTCTTTCCCTGCTAAAAACCCTTATAGTCCTTTAATTTCCTTATAGCATTTACTATTTATTATTAGTATCATAGGTATTATGAACAGCACTTATTACACATTTAGTATTTTAAAAGCTCAAAAAATCTAATATATTTCCAAGTATGGCAATGTTTCTAAATACAACAAGAAATACAACTATCTCCTTATAGTTCAGCAGTTTAAGAGATAATTTGTTTACAAACAAGTGCTAAAATATTGAAAGAAGTTTCAACTACTGTTTTTATCGATTCTGGCTAAATAGCTCAGCATGTTTTAACACACACACACGCAAAAGAAAGAAACCAAAAAAAAAAAAAAAAAAACCACCATAGACTCTTATTCAGATTAGATTGATTTTTTACACCTCACTTCCAAAGTAAAGCTGGCTACAGAATCTTGACTTGAAACTATAACCTGGCACAATCTTTACAATTGCAGCAGAGTAGCAATTGTTCATCTTGCCTCAAAAAATATTCTATATACTTAAAATAAATACAATAAAGTGTCTGAATTGATTTTATAGCAAACATTTCAGATAAATAAAATAATAATTATATGTTAGGTGGGAAAAATGTATTTTGTATCACAAACAACTGATATAATTTTTGACTAGCTGGTTGGTTAATGTTTTCCAGTGTCTTAGTTTCTCCTCAATACCCCTCTCAAGTTTGAACAGAACAACACAGTATACTTTTATTTGAAGAACCCATCCAGATTGTTTAAATTTCCTTGGGATTGATTTTGTAGCATCTGAAGTACAGGTAGTAGTTTGTTCTGTGTGCACACAGAAAAATCCTGAATTGATTTTAAATGAACCAGGTCAGTGCAGATCAATTTAGGCCATGGTGACCCATGAGGAGATGCAAATTAGGATTCTCCTACTGAGACCAAAAATAGATTTCATCAAATTCTCTCTGAGCAGATTCTGAAAATACATCATAAGAATGACAGCCATAAAAATTTCAATATTCCTATAGCGATGTGAATAAGAAGAAATGGAAGAAAGAGTAGAGGATAAAATATATTTCAAAAGAATTTCCGAATATATAGCCTTGTGTTTTTATTCTCTAGGTTAATAATTTTAGTAGTAAACACAGCATTGGGAGAACAAATTAAAAGACAGGCTGCTAATGACTTTAGGTCAAATGTGTTTGTCATTCATAATTTCTCCCACAAAAGTGATAAACGGCCGAGGTTCAGTTCCTAACACAATGTGAAAATACTGTACGTGAATGTGTGCATATACTTTTTACAATGTGTGAGGTGCTTAACAGAAAGCTTTTGAATGAAGTATTAATACCTGGAAACCCAAAAAGTTGTAGCTAATTCATGATGCAACGGCACTAAAAACTGAAGCTGACTTTATTTGAAAGTTACATTGTTATCACATAGTGATTACTTCACTGACATCATAAAGATCATTGCTATGCCTTGTTAACAATTTCATCTTAGAAAAAGAATGTAGAAAATGACTTTATAATGCCTTTTCAGCTCATTTCCCTACAGCGTGTTGACTTGTCCCCTGTAATGTGTTACCAGAGAGAAGTGAATTCCCCATTCTTAGAAACTCATCTGCAAGATACCTGCCTTTAGATCTCCGCTGTATATCTTTAGAACTTGGTAAGCTAACAAGGTGTTTATAAAGAGCAAGTTCATTGGCAGACATATTTTCAGTTTGGGTGGAACTAGAGCTTACCCAGCATAAGGATTTTAGCCCTGGCTCTGCTACTGACTAGCTGGTGTATAAGCCTTGGTTACCTCCTGTGAGTTGTCCATCTTACTCAGTCTTCTCAGTTCTTTTACTATGTCACTTTTTAAACACCAAGGCTCAGTTTTAATTCTATAAGCAAAGAAGCGAAAGCCAATGTTGTGAAACATAAGCACCTTAAGCAGTGTGACATAGACAAGGAATGTTATCAGGCCCACAAAAGGACATTACAAAATGGTGAAAAAAATCAATTCACTAAGAATAAAAAACAATGCTAAGTATGTGAACCTAAAAACCATGCTTGATAATTCATGAAAAAAAAGGAACTGAATAGAGAAATAGACATATCCATAATTATACTTGGGTACTTCAACAATCCTCTATTAGCAACCAATATAACAAGCAGGCAGAAAATCAATAAGGATATAGAAGCTTGAAACAACACCATCCACCAACTTTATGTAATTAACATTTATAGAACATTCTGACTAACAACAGCAGAATGCAAATCATTTTCAAGTACACATGAAACCAAGTTAGACAATTTTCTCAGCCATAAATCAAATTGTAGCATATTTAAAAGAATTTAAAAAATACACAATTTATTTTAATATCATAAAAAATCTTAAACTATAAAAAAGTAAGCTGGGCATGGTGGTATGCACCTATAGTCCCAGCTATTTGGGGAGGCTGGGGCAGGAGGATTTCTTGAACCCAGGAGTTTGAAGCTGTAGTTTGCCAGGATGGCACCTGTGAATAGACACTGCACTCCAGTGTGGGTAACGCAGCAAAACTCTGTCTCTAAAAAAAAAAAAAAGAAAGAAAGAAAAGAAAAATGTAAATCTGTCTGGAAAATCTCCAAATATTTGGAAGTAAATGACACACTTCTAAGTAACCCATGAGTCAAAGAGGAAGTCACATTTGAAAAATGAGAAAATACTTTAAACTGAAAGAAAATAAAAACACAAAATTTAGGAATGCAGTTAAAACAGTACTTAGAGGAAAATGCATAAAGGAAAATCTATAACACTAAATGTTTACATTAGGAAAAAAATCTCAAATCAGTGATCTAAGATCCTGCTTTAAGAAACTAGCAAAGAAAAGCAAATAATAAAACCTTTAGAAGTAAAAGGAAGTATATAGGTGCACTAATCAATGAAATTGAAAATGAAGAAACATTAGAGTAAATAAAAAACAAATTATTTGTGAAGATTAATAAAAATGATAAATCTCTAGCCAGACTTACCAAGCCCTCCCTCCCAAAAAGAAGAAGATACAAATTATCAGTATCATAATGAAAGAAGAAACCTCTTTATACAACCTACAGATATTAAAAGGATAATAACAAAATATTACAAACAATTTAGTGCCCATAAGTTCAACAATACAGATGCAATGAGCCAATTTCTTGAAAGGGATAAACTACCAAAGTTCATGCAAGAGGAAATAAGTATGACATGACTACTCTAATAAATGTTAAAGGTGTTGAATTTGTAGTTAAAATTTGTCCAAGAAAAAAAAAATGCCAAGCCCAATGTGTACGCTGATTAATTCTCCCAAACTTTTTATGGAAGATATAATGCCAACTCTACAAAAACTCTTTATGAAAGTAGCATTTCCCAATTCATATCATGAGGCCAGTGCTGCCCTGATATTAAAACCAGAAAAAGATGTTACAAGAAAAAACTAGTGAGCAATAATTCTCACGAATATAGAAAACTTTTAAACAAAATGATAGCAAATCAAATTCAGCAATATATAAAAAAGGTAATAAATTATGAGCAAGTGGGGTTTATTCCAGGAATGCAAGGCTGTTTCAACATTGGAAATTCATTCATTATAATTAACCACATTACTAAACTAGATAAAGAAAATTTTCATAGATTTATTGCAACAGATGAAAAACAAGTTTTTAACAAAATTCAGTATTCATTCATAATAAAAACTCTTTGAAAACGAGGAATAGAAGGGAACTTCCTCAAGTTGATAAAGGGCATCCATGAAAACCTGAAGTTTACATTCTGTATAGTGGTTAAAGCTGAATGCTTTGCCCTAAGATCAGGAATGAAGCAAGGATGTTTGTTCTCACCACTTCTATTCAACATGGAATTGGGAGTCCTAGCCAGTGCAATAAATTTTTGCAAAAATGGGAGATTAAAGGCATACAGATTAAAAAGGAAAAAAATTTCCTTTATTTGCAGTTGACAGAATTATCTGCTAAAATCCTTTAAAATTTACAAAGGAAGACTCTATAGAAAAAGAATCTACAAAGATTAGTTCATTAGAACTAATAAGTGAGTTTAGCAAGATTACACAATAAAAGTCCAATATGCAAAAATCAATTATAATTCTATATACTAGCAACAGATAATTAAAAATAACAATTAAAAGATTTATAATAACAATAAAACAGGAAATAATTATATATAAATCTGAAAACTATAGGCAGAATCTATGTGTAGAAAATGATAAAACATCGATAAAAGAAACCAAAAGATATTTAAATAAAAGGAGAGACATATAGTATTCATAAATTTGAGGAGTAAATATCATGAGGATGCCAATACTTTTCAAATTGATTTAGAGATGTAATACCATCATAATGAAAATCTCGAAGGACTTTCTATAGCCACAAATAAACTGATTATAGAATTTACATGGAAAGGCAAAACAATTGTAATAACAAAAGCAATTGTGAAAAATAAAAATACTACCTGGTTTCAGGACTTATGGAGCTACAATAAAAGAGAGAGTGTGGTATTGGCATCAGGATTGACAAATAGATTAATGGAACAGAAAAAGATTCCAGAAATACACCCACACATATAGTCAATTGAATTTTGACAAAGGTGCAAATGCAATTACAATGGATTAAAGAAGATTCTCTTAAAGTAATGATGCTGGGATAGTCAGACTTTCATATGCAAAGAAAAGACAGAACTTCGATACATAACTTGCACAGGATAAAAAATTAACTAAAAATAGATCATAGACTTAAGTATAAAACTTAAAGTTATAAAACTTCTATAAGAAAACAGGAGAAAATCCTTCTTGGGTTAGGTAAGATTTCTTAGTTACTATACAAAAAGCAGCACCCACTGCATTAAAAAATTAATAAATTGGACTTCATCAAAATTAAAAAATTTTCCTCTGTGAAATATAATGCTAAAAGACTGCAAAGACATATCACAGAGAGGGAGAAAATATTTAAAAAGCAAATCTCTGATAAAGGAATTAGACCCACTATGTAAAAATAAAAACCTGAAATCTCATTAGTTAAAAAAAGCTCAATAAACAGTGGACAAATGATTTCAAAAAACAAGATATTTATGAAAAAGAGATGTATAGATGCTAAATGAGTACATGAAAATTTGCTCTACATAATTAGTCATTCAGCAAAGGAGATTTAAAACCACAAGGAGATACTACTGCCTACCTATAAGAATGGCTACAATTAACAAACAAAAAACCAAAATACAGACCATACCAAGTGCCAGCAACTGGGATTCTCATATATTCCTGATGGGAAGGTAATATGCTATAGCAACTTTAGAAAATAGTTTGGCTGTTTTTTTAATAGAGTTAAACATGCATTTACCATACAATCCAGAATTTCACCACTAGGTGTTTACTCAGGTGAAATAAAAATACACGTTTATTCAAAAACTTTTATATAAATGTTTCTAATAACTATATATGGTCAACAAAAAACTGGAAACCAACTGTCCTTGAACTGATGTGTGGATAAAAACTGGTATTTTTATATAATGAAATATTACTCTTCAACGTAAAGAAATGGATACTAATACATGCAAAAGCATGGATGAATCTCAAATGCTAAGAGAAGGAAGTCATATAAAGAAGAACTTGGGTATTATAAGTTGAAATGGAATGCAAATAAGATTTTCTGATGGAAATAATGGTATATATTAGAAGAAACTATTCTAACTTTTTTATTAATATATATATATAACTGCAAATACAACAGTTAGATAATAAATGATATACATTATATCATACTATATTATATATCATACATTGATATAATATGGTATCCTTATCATAAGCTCCTTGAGGATAGAAATTGTGTTTTTCCACCAATGCTTACCATGATATCTTATAGATAAAAAAGTTTTTTCATCAACTATATATTTAAGATTCTATGCATGTTTATTTTGTTTTAAATTATTTTTGTTATTTTTATGTCATCTTGAACGAATCCATCTTTCAACTGTTAATTTTGCTTACTTCATTCTCTTGAGGCATTCAATTTTGGGAATTTTGGTTGCAGGCTAATTTTAAGTTGATGTTTTATTTCTCTCTCCCAGCTTTTCTCCCCCTCATTTCTTATCCTCTTCTTTCCCTCTTTCTTTGCTCAACGTTCCCTGTGTCTTAGTTTTGTAATCATCTTTTTCAGGTTGACTCAATGTTGTCCTTGTGGAGCTCCTGGTCTTTAGTAACATGAGGATATTGCAAATCAATGAGCTAGCAGGGGGCTTAGCTTGGTTCCTAGTTTAGGAGTTACATTTGTGTCCCCCTCATTTTCCAGGAATGGAGCCTGACATGAGACATAGGCCCTGGCAGCATTAATAGTAGCCATCTTCAGCCCCTTTGCATGAGAGATGGGGGCTGACTGAGACTATAGCAGGGAGCCTGTCTAGAGCTCCTCACTTTATGTGGGGTTCATCTATTCCCTGAGACCCGCCCCCCATAGCAACTAAACTCATGGAAGTGTCCGCCAGCTTTTGGCCACAACATTGAAACCCATTCGCTACTTTACTGGTTTTGATATACAGATATACTTTTCTTATTTTTTTGTATGACTATGAATTTTTAAGTTTAAAAAATATCGTTACATCTGTCTTACATGTTTGGAGCAGTTAAGGGAGATGAAATGCTCAAGGAGTGAAATCATGAATTTACTGTGCTAGCTTGGTTGGAAGCTATTGAATATAAAAGACTCCAAATAGATATTTGCTAAACTGATATGTAAAATTGCTTCTAATATCAAACATTACACTTATATCCCTTTGAGTTTTTTTTCTTACTTTCAGCTTTATGTAGTGCATCAAATCAAAATGAATGCTTCCATGAGGGCAACAAAAATTATTTCTTTGGGATGATCTTGAGGCATTTTTGAGGAGAGAAGAATATTTAATGGCATTTTCAGAAACTGATCTAGGCACATTTCTTTACCAGCCTTGTGATATTTTTACATACTTCCCTATAGTAAATATAGATATCAGAGATTACATTTTATGCCACTGCCTTAGAAATATCAACTGTCTCATATTTTTAACTGTATCAGTAGCAATCCTTGCCCCTTGATGGTAGGCAGGGTAGAACTATCTTTAGACTATGTGGACCAACTTTTATTTGGACTGAAGTTTTTATTCTTTGATCCATCACCAGATTAGGTTTCTCAGTTTAAAAGTCTCACAAAGCTTCAAAGACACATAGCACTGAGTTTGATTTTAAAAATACAAAATCAACCAGGAATGGCAGCTCATGCCTATAATCCTGGAACTCTGGGAGGCCAAGGTGGGAGGATTGCTTGAGGTCAGGAGTTTGAGATCAGCTTGAACAAGAGTGAGACCCTATTTCTACCAAAAATAGAGAAATTAGCAGGGCATCATAGTGCACACTTACAGTTCCAATTATTCTGGAGGCTGAGGCAGGAGGATCACTTGAACCCAGGAGTTTGAGGTTGCAGTGAGCAATGATGCCACCATTGCACTCTACCCAGGGTGACGGAGTGAGACCTTGCCTAAAAAAAATAAATAAATAAATCACAGGTTTTTTAACCTTAGGAATAAGTCCTGTCTTTTATCCTGTACAATAGCAAATTAAAAATATTACCAGAGTACATCTACTGGCTATTGAAATTAAAAATTAAAATCAATCAATTAATTAATTAAAAATTTGAAAAGCTCATTCAGGAGAATGCTAACTCATAAATGTAGTAGAAATGCTAGCAGTAGAAAAGTCACAATTTTGCAACGATAATAGCAATGTAAGAAACATAAGGCAAGAAACACTAATGGATATTAAAATTAGTGGGTAAAGGTTTAATGGGAAATGGGATATTAGATAGTGTCAAAATATTTTCCTACAAATTAGTTAACTACTAAGGTAATACAGAGTAATCTTATGGTAGAAAAATTTATTAGACATCTCTTCCTCAAGTGATGAAAATTAAAATCACCAATAACAGAACAAACCAATATCGTCCCTGATATGATACCCTGAGAAGGCACAGCACATCTGTGCTATTCTTGCTGACGACGGATAACCTAAAACTGACCCCAAGGAAAAATTAAACTCAAGTTGAGTTTCATTCTACAAAGTGATATCCGGTAGTCTATAAAAACATTAAGATCAAGAAACACAAACGAAGGTTGAGGAGCAATTCCAAACAAATGAGACAAAGGAGGCATGGCCATTACACGTAACACAGGATCCTGGACTAGATTCTGAGCTTGGAGGAAAACAGCTGTAAAAGAATGTGAGGACAACTGGAAAAATCTGAGTGCTCCTGTGAATTATAAGTTAGCACTGTATCAATTTTAATTTCTTCATTTTGATCATTGTTCTGTGTTTATATTAGAACATGTTCTTGTTCTGAGGAAATACACTGAGGTATTTGGAGTAAAAGGGCACGATGTCTGAAATTTACTCTAAAACAGTTTAGTAAAAATGTATGAGTGTGAAACGTGTGTGTGTGTGTGTGCGCAGATGGAGAGGAAATGAATGATAAAGTAAATGCAGCAAAATGTAAAAAATTTGTGAATCTGGGAAAAGGGCATATGGGTGGTTTTTGTAATAATCTTGCAACTTTGTTCAAAATTGTATCAAAGCTGAAAGTTACCCAAGTTACTTACACTGAGATGCCAAACACTGAGTCAAATAATATTGCAAATAAAGTATTACTTTTGTTCAAATCATTTTTAAAACATTTAAAAAAATTATCTTTCAGGATATTTTGCCACTTTAGATAGACAGACAGAGAGACACACACATACACAAATGCTACTACAGGCATACCTAATTTTATTGTGCTTTATTTTAATCAAGTTTTGCAGATAATGCATTTTTTACAAATGAAAGTTCTGTGACAACCCTGCATCGAGCAAGTCTATTGGCACCATTTTTCCAACATCATGTACTCACTTCTTGTCTCTGTGTCACTTTTGGTAATTCTTGAAATATGTTAAACTTTTTCATTATTACTATATCTGTTATGGTTATCTGTAATCAGTGATCTGTGATGTTACTATTGTAATTGTTTTGAGGCACCTCGAACGGTGTCCACATAAGACAGCAAACAATCCATAAATGTTGTGTGTGTTCTGACTGCTCCTCCCGCTGGCCATTCCCCCATCTCTATCCCTCTCCTTGGGCCTCACTATTCCCTGAGATGCAACAGTGCTAAAATTAGGCCAATTCATAACCTACAATGGCCTCTAAGTGTGCATGTGAAAGGAACAGTCACAGATCTTTCACTTTAAATCAAAAGCTAGAAATGATTATGCTTAGTGAGGAAGGCATGTAGAAAGCCGAGACAGGCTGCAAATTAGGTCTTTTGCACCAAATGGTTAGCTAAGCCCTGAAAGCAAAGACAAAGTTCTTGAAGGACATTCAAAGTGTTACTCTAGTGGAAACATGAATGATAAGAAAGCAAAACACCCTCATTGCTAATATGGAGAAAGTTTCAGTGTTTGTATAGATGATCAAAGCAGCTACAACATTCCCTCAAACCAAAGCCTAATCCAGAGTAAGGTTTTAACTATCTTCAATTCTATGAAACCCGAGAGAAGTGAGGAAGTTGCAGAAGCAAAATGCTGAGTTTGGTTCATGAGGCTTAAGGAAAGAAGCCAAAGCCATCTCTGTAACATAAAAGTGAAAGGTGAAACAAGTGCCAATGGAGAAGCTTCAGCAAGCTATCCAGAAGATCTAGCTTAGATAATTGATGAAGTTGGCTACATTAAACAGATTTTTAATGTAAATGAGATGGCCTTCTATTGGAAGAAGATGTCACCTAGGACCTTCGTAGCTAGAGAGGAGAAGTTAACATCTGGCTTCAAAACTTCAAAGGACAGGCTGACTCTCTTGTTAGGGGCTAATGCAGCTGATGACTTTAAGTTGAAGCCAACACTCATTGACCATTGCAAAATCCTAGGACCCTTAAGAATGATGCTAAATCTACTCTGCCCATGCTCTGAAAATAGAACAACAAAGCCTAGATGACAGCACATTTGTTTACAGCATGGTTTACTGAATATTTTAAGCCCATTTTTGAGACCTTTCAAAATGTTACTGCTCATTGACAATTCACCTAGTCACCCAAGAGCTCTGATGGAAATGTATAAGGAGATTAATGTTGTTTTTATGTCTGCTAACACAACATCTATTCTGCAGCCCTTGGGTCACCATGGATCAAAATGTAATTTTGACTTGCAAGTCTTATCATTTAAGAAATACATTGTGTTAAGACTACAGCAGCCATAGATAGTGATTCCTGTGATGGATCTGGGTAATATAAATTGAAAATCTTCTGGAAAGAATTCACCATTCCAAATGCCATTAAGTGAATTTATGATTCATAAGAGGAGGTCAAAATATCAACATTAACAGGAGTTTGGAAGAAGTTGGTTCCAATCCTCAAGACTTCAGTGGAGGAAATAACTGCAGATTGTGGTAAAAATAGTAGCAAAAGAACTAGAATTAGAAATGGAGCCTGAAGATGTGACTGAATTGCTGCCATCTCATAATAAAACTTGAATGGATGAAGAGTTGCTTCTTATGGATAGGCAAAGGAAGTGGTTTCTTGAGATGGAATCTTCTCCTGGTGACAATGCTGTGAACACTGTAGAAATGCAAAAAAATGATTTCGAATGCTATATACACTTAGTTGATAGAATAACAGCAGGGTTCAAGTGCACTCCAATTTTGACAGAAGTTCTCCTGTGGGTCAAATGCTGTCAAATAGCATCACATGCTACAGAGAAGTCTTTTGTGAGAGGAAGAGTCTATTGATGAGGCAAACTTTATTGTTGTCTTATTTTAAGAAATTGCCACAGCCACTTCAACCTTCAGCAACCACCACCTTGAACAGCTAGCAGCCAGCAACATTGAGGCAAGACTCCCACCAGCAAAAATTTAAGACTTGCTGAAGGCTCAGATGATCGTTTGCATTTTTTAGCAATAAAGTATTTTTATTTAAGGTATGTATATTTTTTTAGACATAATGCTATTGCACACTTAATACACTATGGTATAATTTAAACATAATTTTTACATGCACTGGGAAATGAAAAATTTGTGCAACTGGCTTTATTGAAATAATCTCTTTATTACGGTGTTCTAGATCCAAACCTGCAACATCTCCAAGGTACGCCTGTATACATACCATATTTGGATGTTTATTAGATACCTTATACTTTATATGCTCCCAAAATATTAAATACATTATTCTTGCCCATTTAGTGCTGCCTTTTCTCCTGGTATCATTTAAAACCTTTCTTCCTCAATTTAGTTAAATGGCAAAATTCTCCTTATTGTTGAGTCCAAACACATGGGGTCTTACTCCAAAGGCCTCTTTTTCCCACCTTTTCCCCATCTCTAATTCTTTAGCAAGTG
>RJWJ010019165.1:0-30679 GCA_004363605.1 Indri indri | reverse complement strand
TGCCTTCATTTATTCCTCCTTGCAGTTTGAGTGGCTTTTGTCTCATGTATTCTGGCGCTCTACGAGGTGTGTGTGCTTTAAGGATTGTTATGTCTTCTTGGAGTATTGACCCTTGTTACCATTATGTAATGCCCCTCCTTTTCCCTGATAACTTTTCTTGCTCCGAAGTCTGTTCTGTTGAAATTAACATATCTACTCTTACTTTCTTTTGATTAGTGTTGGCATGGTATATCCTTCTCCATCCTTTTACTTATAATCTATTTATGTCTTTATATTTAAAGTGGGTTTCTTGTATATAATATGTATTTGGGTCATGTTTTTTGATTCACTCTGACCATCTGTCTTATAAGTGGTATACTTAGACCATGACATTTCAAGTGACTATTGGTATAGTTGGATTAACATCTACCATATTTGTTGCTCTTGTTCATTGTTCCTATTTTTGTCTTCCACACCTTTTTTGCCTTTTGTGATTTTAACTGAACATTTTGTATGATTCCATTTTATCTCCTTTTTCAGCATATGAATTATACTTTTTTTCCTATTGGGTTGCCTGGGAGTTTGCTATGTACATTTACAATTAATTCCAACTCCACTTTCAAATAACACTATACTGCTTCATGGGTAGTGAAAATATTTTAAAGCAACAAAATAGTCCTAATTCCTCCCTTCTGTCCATTGTATCATTGCTGTCATTCATTTCACTTATACCTAAGCATAAAGAAGCATATACATATGTACGCATACATAAGCATACATATACATACAAAAGCATACACCAATACATTGTTATTATTGTTTTAAACAAACTATTATCTTTTAGATCAAGTAAAAATAAGAAAAATAATTTCCTTTTGTGAGACAGGATCTCACTTTGTCACCCAGGCTGGAGTACAGTGGCTCAATCATAGCTTACGGCAGCCTCGAACTCCTGGGCTCAAGCAATCCTCCCGCCTCAGCCTCCCATGTGGCCAGGACTACAGGTGTGTGCCACCACACCCGGCTAATTTTTAAATTTTTTGTAGAGATTGGGTCTCACTATATTGCCTAGGCCAGTCTCGAATTCCTGGGCTCCAGTGATCCTCCCGCCTTGGCCTCCCAAAGTTCTGGGATTACAGGTGTGAGCCAATGTGCCCAGCTAAGAATAAGAAAAATAAATTTTTATTTTGCCTTCACTTATTCCTTCTCTGATGCTCTTTCTTTAATGTAGATCTGAGTTTCTGACCTATATCATTTTCATTCTCTCTGAAGAACTTCTCTTAAAGTTTAAAGTATATTATAGATGGGGTTTATTGGCAAGAATTTCCTTCAAATTTTGTCTGTCTGAGAAAGTCTTTGTTTCTCCTTTACTTTTGAAGGATAATTTCACAGGGCAGAATTCTAGGTTGGTTTTTTTGTTTTGTTTTGTTTTTTTGCTGTTGCTTTGCTTAGGCTTAATGCTTTAAATATTTCATTCCACTCTCTTCTTGCTTGCATGGTTTCTGAGAAGTCTGATGTAATTCTTACCTTTGCTCTTCTATAGGTAAGGTATTTTTTCCTTTGGCTTTTTTTCAGGATTTTTTTCTTTATCTTTGATTTTTCTGAAATTTGAATATGCTATGCCTAGGTGTATTTCTTCTTCTTCTTGCATTTATCCTGCTTTGTGTTCTCTGAGCTTCTAGATCTGTGGTTTAGTGTCTGATATTAATTTGGGGAAATTCACAGTCATTACTTCAAATATTGCTTCTGTTCCTTTGTTTTCCTCCTTCTGGTATTCTCATTATGCATGTGTTACAGCTTTCGTAGTTGTCCCATAGTTCTTTAATATTCAGTTCAGTTTTTTTCCAGTCTTTTTTCACTTTTTATTTCAGTTTGGAAGTTTCTGTTATATCCCCCAGCTCAGAGATTATTTCCTTGGCTAGGTCCAGTCTACTCCTGAGCCCATCAAAGGCATTCTTCATTTCTGTTATTGATTGCTAACATTTCTTTTTCATTCTTTCTTAGAATTTCTATCTTGATGCTTACAGTATCCATCTGTTCTTGCATGCTGTCTACTTTTTTCATTAAATCCCTTAGCATTCATCATGGCTTATAAAACATTATTAGTTTTGTAAGTCTAACATTACTGCTATATCTGACTCTGGTTCTGATGCTGGTTTAGTCTCTTCTAACTGTGTTTTTGGCCTCTTTGTATGTCTTGTAATTTTTTGTTGAAAGTTGGACATATTATACTGGGTAAAAGGAACTGGCCTTTAGTAATGCAGTGATAAGGTGTACGGGAGGGCTAACATTCTCTGTATAGTCCTATGATTAGGTTCTTAGGCTTTTGCTGAGTATGTGCCCCTGACGTGAACTTCACCAGTGCTTCTAAGCTTTGTTTTGTTTTATTCCCACCCGCCCCGCTTCCTTAGTTGGGAGAGGATGGATAAAGGGGCAGGAGTTGGGTCTTTCCTCCCCCCAGGTCTTCTACACCCTGAGAAACACCCAGCAGTTTAGGCTCTGGTGAAATAGTTTCTCTTGAGGGCAGGCCTTGTTAAGAAGAACAGAATGTTCTGGTGTATTTCTAAATGGTTCCTTTTCTCCTCCCCCTGCTGGTGGCCCAAGGGGACATTTCTTTGCTATTCGCTGTGAGGATCTGGGTGAGCTCCTGGAGGTATAGCAGACAGAAGTGTGATTGGGGCCCCCTGACATCTTTACCTCTCAGACTTGCCACACGGAGCCTCCAGCAATCCGTCAATCACAGCTGAGGTTTTCCTAACCTGATAGAGGTACCCGTGAGCTCTCTGCTCCGGTAAGCTGTGACTCTCTGTATCTGCCTGCTTGTCTCTCTACAATTTTAGAGCAGTAGTTTGCCCTGTGAACTTACTTCTCTGAGGGATCTAAGAAAAGTGATTGATTTTTCCATCTGTTCAGCTTTCCACTTGTTAGGATGGAAGCTCCTTACATGCTGGCCCAGCAACCTGAAGTCCTCTGAACTTCAGTTTCTTCACGTGTAAATGAGGCCTGTCACGTGCATGTGGCATGGTGGTTGTGAAGATTTAATCAGTCATGTACATAAATCTGGCATAGGTGCTTGATCAAGGCAGCTGTGGCGGGGCACTCTCTTCTCTGAAGCTCGACCTTTCCTTTGGGCAAGGCGGTGGGGCTGGTGCTTGTCCATGCTCTCTACTCCGTGCCCTTATCATTGTGTGCTCAATGGTTTCTGGGTCTCCTTGCTATTTCCTGGGTTCCTGGGGCTGAGAGAGGTATGTCCCTTCTGCAGCAAGAATGACTCCTCAAACTGCTCTTTGTAGCATCAGCTTTTGTCAAACCAGAGCCAGGAGCCGACCATCCCACCGTGGGCAAGAAGGCGTGAGCTCCCTCCCGTGGAACCACAGACTTCGGGTTACCCATGAATCTAAGGAGCAGAGCAACGGAGAGTGACATGGCAGCAGCTAACCGTGGAACAATTTATGGAGCATGGAAAAGACTCTTGAGTTTCCCCTTTGAATATAAACCACATTCTGAGACTCAGAGAACAATCACTGTCAGGCATATTATCCTTGAATACAAAGGACAACAAAGTGTAATACAGTCTGCAGTTCAGTAGAACATTCTTGTCGGTACCATTTTCAATTTTTTATTTTTCTCGCTACTTGACAATATTGTGATTTCTTCCTACAGGGGATGAAACCACAGGCCCCTGCCTCTTTCCCTGCTTGGCTATTATTTGAAGTTCTATTATAAGCCCTGGGCAGACTGTAGACATATAAACCTTTTTTTTTTTTAAGGCTACGCATGTGGTACTTGGTTTCCATTCATCTTTTGTCCACTCTGGTCAGACATGGTGCTGACGACAGACCCCAAGATCGCAGTAATCTTTGGAATTAGGTTGAGGTTTCAGAATTCGTCATTGCAGAGTCAAATCATGCAGACTTGGCAAAGCTGTCTCTGCCAAGCGCCCTATTATCTGAATTAAAAAACATGGTGCCTGATTCCAAGCTGTCTGCTCATTCTAAAAACTCCTATGTTTTCTGGCATCATTTAACTCTTAGGTCAACAGAGTTTAAAATAGAGCTTTGCCTTCTCCTGTTAACACCTAATAATAAGACCCTATGTAGTTTCGGAAAAGCACTGTCAATATTATGGTATTTATATTTGGAAAATGAAAAAAAAATCTATTTCCCTCTAAACAAGCTAAGGAGCAAGTAGGCAAGCAGACCTAGTGTTCGTATTAATGGTACATGATTTTTAAGTTAAACTATCTTTCGAGATAAAAATGTATTTTAAATATTACCGTTTTGTATTTAGCCATGGTATGTGGTTTATTTCGCAACTTTAATGACCACTAAAGGAGTGTGTGATTTTGCACTTACCGTATAGGGCATGTGTTAATAAAAGTTGAAAAAAATGTTGTAGATTTCAGTTTTCTTATTAATTCATCGCTCATTTAAAGTGATAGTCACCATCTATGTCTTCCCTGAGAGGGAAGCCAAGGTGCGGGCAGGTTCATTACAGAAAAACAGAGTACATTGAAAAAAATTCTGTTCTATACATTGATTTGGCCAAATTCTGGATTTGAAGGGAACCGGAAGGGAGCTTTGGCACTGTGTTGAGCCCAGTGGAGTCAGGGGCGGGAGATGCGCAGACACTCTAAGCTGCCCCCATCTCCGAGGTGGCACTGCAGGTCGTATGTGTTCAAGGGAGTCACCGAGTGGGTGAGGGGTGGCCCTGGCTGACACTGCAGCCTGTGGTGCTCCTAAGCGGCAGTGACAGCTCATTCAGCAGCAGTGTGACCTTCGGGGGAATGGCTGCCACTTGCCCACCATGTGGGAGGATCCCAGACTTTCAGGCCACAGGCTCCTCACCTACAAAACGAGGGATTTGGATTAGATGATTCACAAGGTCTACTTTCCCGTATAAAATACTATGATTCTATGAAATTAAGCTCATTTGATCTAAAATTGGAACTGAAAACCTTCCGGGCATATGCATGATAGAGGAATGGATTGTTTTGCAGATCAGATAAAACACTCCTTTCAGCCTTATTTTTGCTTTTTCTTTTCTTTTTTCCATCTCAAAGGTTTTTTTTACTCAGTGCCAACGATGTACTCTGTGCCGAGTAGGTTCACAAAAGCATAAGCCACGGTCCTTCCCTTAAGGCGCTTCACATTTCATGGAGGAAATGACTAGCACATGAAATTATAAAAATATGGAGCCACAGATAATTCTGTGTGGGACGGAACTATAGAGCAGACCTGAGAGGAGCAGGTTCAAGGTTTTGCTCAGCTTTCAGTGTCAACGGCTCGAGCCGGACTACTTCTTAATTATTGCAACTTCACCCCTGGCGCTTCCTCCAGCTCTTCTCATCAGCCTTCGCCTACTTTCTCTCTTTTTTTCCTCTGCTTTTGTTTGCTGATATATCCCAAGTGCCTAAATAAATTAGTTGGCACTTAATAGATATTTGTTGAATGAATGAATGGAGGAATGAGGGAAACCAGGGGATGGAGTGCATACAGAGAGGTGGGATGTCGGTGGGCTGCCAAGATTGGCATGATCACCTCAGCAGGGAGGGTGTGAGGCCACCTGTAACAGACAGGGCCCCTTCACTGTTGGGTCCATGAGTCTCTCTTTTGGGAACTTCTTGGTGAGATGAAGTTCCGGGGAAAATCCTGAAGACGCCAGATCCTGTGCTCTCCACGGACACGTTAAGCGTCTGGGAGGCCATTTTGATTATAACTGAATGTTTTTACTTTGGACAAGAAAGACGTCACTGGTTGGGTCAACCATCCTGTGACTTCCTTTCACTCCAGAGAGAGCCATTGTGAGAGACGCCTCTGAACGTTCAGTTACTCAAACAGCAACAGTCATTCATGGGTGCATCGAGGGGGCCTTGCAGAGTAGAGCAAGGTGAGCGCCAGGGGACGTGTGGACCATCCAATCTGGTGGTTCCCTGATGTTGGCTGCATATTAGGATTCCCGGGGGAGCTTTTAAGAAATACTAGGGCTTTGGCCTCCACCCCTCTCCCCCAGACTCTAACTTAATTGGTCTGGGAAGGAGGGGCCCAGGCACCACAGTTGGTTTACAAGATCCCCAGGCGATGCTAATATGCAGCCAGGGTTAGCGCCACCAACTAATCCACCTCCCGCTTCCGTTAGCGAGGGAGCCCAGGCCCGGAGAATCAAGCGGCTTGTCTGAAAGTGACAGGCTGTTATTACTTTCGGATATACATCAGAGGAGCTGCAAAGAATTTCTTTGGATTGACAATTTTCAGTTGGCTGGATTCTGTGGTGAATTAAATTAATCTGGGCTAGCTAATTAAGTCATAGATACGGACCAGATATTAGAGAAGCAGGAGGCACCTGCCTGGCTGATCAGAAGGCTGGTGATGGAGGCCGCAGAGGTGTGTACCATGGAGAGCCACCGTGTCACAGAGACCGGTAATAGTAACTCGGAGCCCTCAATCGACCATGGATAAAGCCTTTGGACATGACCGACACTGCAGGTCACAAAAGGGAATTGTGCTAGTGTTGCTGTTCCTAGAGAGCCTTTGCTGCAGAGCCCGTTCTCTCTACCCCTGTGCTCTGGGTGTCCTGGTGCTGTCGGGCTGTGGGTGCCGCTTCTCCTCTGTGCAGTGTTGCGGGAGGGGCCAGGCCGCTGCGGTAGAGAGGCTGAGGCTGGCTTTTTCCACGGGTGCTCAAAATCAGGCCAGCAAAAAGAAATGAACAAAACAACCTTTGCTACCAATCTGCTGTTCTCAGACAGATACAACGAGGAAGAACGAGCTGTCATTGCCACTTAGGACAACTGAAGCTCCAAACACAGCCTTGTATCCAGTCAGCGATGGTTAAAAAAATACTGACTCAAGTGCTGTGGCAAATGAAGGGATAACGCCTCCTGAGAATCCGGGCGTCAGGAGGGGAGGCCACGTCCAGTGTTTTTTCCTCCTAGAGCTAACAGGACACCAGGGGTGGCTGACTTAAGGCCAGGCAGGTGTGGGGCTGAACACCTTTGTTACGGCTTTTGTTGTTCTCTGTTTTTGCAGCTCCTGGGTCCCTGTGAGAAAAGGGACTGTGGTAGCAAAAAGAACTTGGTCAGTGGTTAGCACCGTCAACATCTCAGGCCACTAGGAGGATACCGAGCTGTGGGAAAGATACATAACAAGTTGTTTCTTGGGTCGGGGGATCCATTCAAGAGACATTTATCAAGTTCTTATTGTAGACTATGCTAAGCGTGGGGAGAGGGCAGCAGTTGCTTTAGATGTAACCGGAATCAAAAGCGATGAGCTGGAGAGGAAAGCATAAATGCATTCCTCCGCTTTCTGCTCGTGGAAATAATTATCGGGGAAACAAAGCCTTGTCTGAGAATTTGATCTGGCCCGAAGGACCTACAATTTTGGAGTTGTATATTCTTTGTGAAATTAAGAGGGAAGATTAGGGGAATGTAGTTGCTATTTCTAAAGGACAACTCTCGGATACAGCATCCACGTTGTCACAGAGCTTGTAGCCCAGTGGGAAGACATATGATATACAATCAACAAACCACACACACACACACACACACACACACACACACACACTTCCGTATGTGTACTGGTAATTTCAAGGAAAAAAAAATGAAGGTTAGAGGATATTTTCAGGGGAGTGGGGAAGGCCTCTGAGGATGTGACATTTGAGCAGAGGCCGAGGGAAGGGAGGCAGCGGGCCTGAGGCAGTCTGGAAGACTCTAGCGGGTGCAGGACGGGCGCCTGACACTGATAAACACCATGCGCAAGGGAAAGGTGCAATGGCCCGGTGGTCACCTCTGGCCAGGAGATGACGGAGGGGTCTGTGGAGGGGGTGGCATGTGGACCAAACCTTGAGGGATTCATAGGATTTCAACAGGCTAGATCCCAAGCACCTGAGGAGAAGAAGAACGCCCCGACGTTCACACGTGGGAGTCGTCAAGCAGTGAGCAGGCGGAGAGGCGGGAGGTGTGGCAGGCAGGGGGAATGCTGTGAATTAAGATGTCGAAGTGGAAACTGTGGATTATATTCTGGGAATGGTCGAGTTTAGTTGGAAAATTGGTTACGTAAAAGGTGTGAAAATGTCACGTCATGAAAAATGCAGGTTGAGGGACTGAATAAAGGGCAAAATTACTAAATTCTGAAGCTTGGAATGTATTGTGTGGGCAAGCAGGAATCATGGTGGGTTTTGAATGGTGGAGCTGCACACACCAAACCAGAATACACCTTGAGAAGAGGAGGCTGGATTGGGGGAGAGACTGGAAAGGGAAGCCTGTCGTGGTTCCTCCAGAGACGGCACAGATCGAGCTAGGGCCGGGTTTCCAGTAGCAGAAAGGTAAGACATTGTGCAAATAAAGTGGCTCACACGTTGTGACTGATTAGATGTGGGACGGGAAGAGAGAGGTGGATCAAGGATGTCTGATGTTTCACGTATGACCGATGGGGGAGACGGAGGGATGACGGACACGGAAACAAGGCGAATGGCACGGGGTGGTTCTGAGATGGCAATAGTGCACCGGTGCGTGAGGTTTGGCTGATGGAAAAGCAGGGATGAGAAAAAGCTGGGGTTGGAGAGGGAGGTTTGGAATCTCTACCTAGAGGAAATATAGGTATTTAGGAAATAAGAAAAGGGACTAGGACAGAAATATAGAAATTCTCATATTCAGGGCCTAGAAAGGAAGAGAGCAGCCCAGGAAGGAGGGTCAGGGAGCGGCGGGCCCTCCGCGACCTTCACCCGCCGCGGCACGCCAGCCTCACAGATCTCACGCCAGCGTCCCTGGTGGCCAGCCTGCGCCAGATCCACGCAGGTTAGGAAATACTCTGACGTGCAGTTCAACCCAGGCATGTTGCCACATTACGAGAGAAGCGTCCTGGGGTGAGAGCTTTGCTGCGTGCCTGAGTGGGAGGCGAGGAAGCCCCCGTGTCGCCCATGCGCAGAGACGGAGGGAGAGCTGGGGGCAGCTGTTTCCACACCGGCCCCCTCATCCCCCTACTGAGCCAGTACCTAGGGGAGCCGGCCTGGGCCTGGGCATCTGTGCCATTCACAGGGCCACCTGGACTCTTACAACTCAGCAAGTTTTGAAAACTTTGCTATGAGGCGGGGCATGGGTGGCGGGGAAGGTTTTCCTTTCTTATTCATTTATTTACTGTATTTATTAAGATGCCAGGGTGCACAGGGCTATAAGCAGAGTGGCCAAGGCTGAGAGGAGGACAGACAAAGATGCAAGACAGGAGGGTTTAGTTCTGGAAAGGAGGGATGACATCTCTTCCGCTAAAACAGAAAAATAAACCCCAAAGAGTGAAGACGGAGGCGGGGAGAAGGGAGGGATGAGGAAGACGGGCAAGGGGAGGCCGAGAGCCGCTCCGATGGGAGGCGGCCTGGCCTGTGTGGGGTCTCAGGGTCCGCAGTGGGCAGAAATTGGTTCTAAGTCTTTTAAATATCAAAAATCTATTACATATCTTGGATGTTGTGTCTTAGTACAGTTACAGGAGATTGATTTCATAGGCTTAGCTTACATATTTTATTCTTCTAATAAGGATTACACTATTAGGAACCTAATTTCTAGGTTCCGTACCCTTTGGCATCTGCTAAATAAGGAAGGAGACACCTGGGGACGTCGCCCCTCTACCATCCTGGCAGGAATGATGGAGTTCAACCTAGTTGCATTTTAATATTTGGGCTTAGAAACTCATTGAGTGTTTCTGGCAGTTTCTAAAAGCACAGCGTGAGCCTGGTTAGGATGTGGACGTGGGAGTCAGACAGGCGGGTGCAAATCCCGCCTCTGGGACTTGCTGGCTGGGTTACCTTGCACCAGTTTTTACATGAGTCTCTGTCTCCTGGTCTCTCAGTGGGGTCGTAACAGCACAGCCCCAGAGGGGGATGTGAGGAGTACCTGGGAGGACCCGTGTGAACACGTGGCACGGTGCCTGGTGTGCGGCATGTGCGCAGTGATAATAATCAGCTGTTGTTGTCAGATTATTTGGGGACAGTCAAGGGAGATTTGGGAAATAGTTGAGTGTGGATCTGGTTTTAAAATGCATCCATTTGGGGTCTAGGAAAGAAGTTTCCGGTAGACTGGGTATCTTTTATCTGACTCTGCGATGCCGGAGTTCTCCTTGGACGGGACTGTGGTAGTATCGGTTCTTCCTCTCCTGCTTGCCTGGTTAGCCTTGGCTTCTGGCCTGTTGTTCTGCCGCACTCCCCAGGAGAGCCCCTCTCCTCCCAGCCGGCCACTAGGAGCGCCAGGCCCTGCGGCCTCCCACCGCTTCCTCCCCCACTCCTGCCTCTTCAGGCCCGCTCCATGTCTAGACTTTCCAAAACATGGAACCTGTATCTTGAGCCCATGGAAGAGGAGAGGAACCTGGACAGGTGACCCGTCCTGAGCCTGGAGGACACAGTGCCCTGCGGAACGTGCTAGCAGCTGCTGCCTCCTGGTTGCTGCTGCTCCCCACGGTGGGTTCCCACAGCAGGATCAGTCTCTTCAACAGGGGAACAAGGGGGGCAAATGGGGAGGGGAGCGGAGAGAGGTGAGGGGGTGATTTAGCGTCTTGCTCCCCACAGTCAGGACGGAAGCGCAGAGCAGTGGCCATACCCCCTGCTCCCGTGTGTGTGCAGCTGTGGGGGTGTTCACACCACAACTCACCTGTGGGACGGGAGAAGAACATTTTATTAGTCTGGAATTAATTTGGAATTAATGGCTTGTCTTAGTGATGAGTCTTTTATTTTCTTGTGGAGGACAGGGAGGCTCCGAGGAATATTTTACGCGCAGTAAGGCTGTCTACCTCTGTGTTGAACTGCAGAAGAAAGACGGAGAGAGCCAGCCTTGTAAGAGTTCCCTTCTCCCAGAAGCCGAGAACATCCATGTGTGTAGCGCTTTTGATTAGATCTGCTGTTTTGCCCATGGCTGTTATCCATAAAAACACTCCTTTCTCATACAAATCATTCGAGTCTCTGTACATGGTGCAGTTGCTCTTTTTTTTTTTTTTTCATCAAAGCCAAACACAGGGTGGTGTTTTTCCTTAGTAAAACCCCTCTTCTTTTTGGCGCCATGCCTGGCTCTTCCCAAGGTGCTTGGAAAGAAAGGAAAAATTCACAATCATTTCCTTTTGTTCTTGACTGATTCATGGGTGGAGGGAAGAAGGGGTGGTTTTCAGTTTGAAACACAGAACGATGTTCAAGCAGCTTTAACAAATGGTGTTAACTAATCGTTGTGTGGCATTGCCCCATTAGTGGCAGGTTCTTTTTTCCCTCCTTTTTCTTTTTCTACCCATCTTTGAATGCCCAGCACCTGTACGGTGTTTGGCACATGGTGGGTGTCTGGTAAGTGTAGACCATAGAATGTTGATAGTATACTCCATCCTGTGTAGCACAAAGGGGCCATCACATGAACCTAAGTCTTCATTAATATGTGTGCAAATTAAATACAACATCTGTGGCTAACCTTCTCTACTTCAAAAGCTTTATTCATGGTGTGCTGTGGCATAAATCAGTTTCAACTTTGCTCAACCCCAAACAAGAGTTATGTAGGAGCAGGAAAATCAAACCAGCGCTTTCTTAATTATAGCATTGGTTTGAAAGCAGTTATTGACCTGTAGAATCTCATTATTTGTCTTTCTGTCCATCCATATATCCATGTGTCTAATATAGTCAAGAGGTCAGATAGGAATACAGCCAGAAATATGGTGTCTCTAATGCAACTGATAAGAATCTGAATTGGTGTGAATCTCTGTGGCTGGGGGCTGTTTCTAGCACCAGATAAAACCAAACCAGCAGCCTGGGAGGAAGACCCTTCAGCATGACAGTTTTGCTAATGTCATCACGTGAAAAAAGGAATATGCTTTTACAAGTATATTTCGTGAAATGAGAAAATAAAAGGAAAAAAAATGGCTGGAAATAAAGAAGTACCATCTTACACGTTTCTTAAAAGGAGAAGTCATTCTGTTCTCCCAACCGGGGCCGACTTGCTGCCTTAAAGGAGAAGCCCGTTAAAAGAACATATTTGTGTGTGGAACAAGGTCATGCACTTATTGGTTTTCTGCTGCACAGCATAAATATACCAGACAAGGAGAATCAGTTTGCTTTTACTATAGCCTTGTACTGTGCACAAAGGCTGCGGCACATATATATTTTCTAACGCTGGCAGCGCCAAAGTACAGAGGAGCTCAGAGTCAGGGGTTTCAAAATTACAGGAGAATAGCCAAATGTTTTTTGCAAGAAGTAAATCTATTACCTGGAAACACCTGGTCCTTCCGTCATTACATTTTTCCTTTTTTTTTTTTTTTTCAGAGATGAGATCTCGCTGTGTTGCCCAGACTGGCCTTGAGCTCCTGGCTCAAGCGATCCTGTCACCTCAGCCGTCTGAGTCGCTGGAACTACAGGTGTGTACCAGCTTCTGTGCCCAGCTTCTGAGCAGTGGGTGATAGTGAGAGGAATCAGGTGGGAAGGGCCTGGGTAGTCCGAGTCTCCCTGAAGCCGTGTCATGGATAGATGACTTCTGTGTTTCTCCAATTCTCCCTTCTCTCCTGCACGAATCCGTCCAACCATTGCAGTTTGACTAATAGTATTAATCTCCTCTCTTCCTGTTACTAAATGGTAACACGTCATTCATCTAGCATCAAGGGGTGAACTGTTCCACATAACTGCATTTTCTAGCTGACCGAACTTCACTTCTTTGAGTGCCATAATTTAGTTTGTTTTCATGATTTTGAATAGCAACCTTCCTAAAATATTTTAAGCTCTTGCCTTCTTGAGTAGCTTCCACAAGCATGACGTAACCTTATCTCAGTGATTTGGGGGTACTTTTACATATGCCGATTATCTGTGCTATAAACTCGGGCTGCCTCTCCAGGCCACGGCATTACCTAGGACTGCGTGGCTGTGCCGGGCGGCTCATTCTGAGTTAGTGCAAGTTACTTCATTATTCTTGGCCTCAACCGCTTTTTCTGTAAAAGAGAGACAGTAGTGCCTACCTCATTGGGCTGATGGGAGAATTACATGAAATAATATATGTGAAATGCTTGGCATGTTGCATGGCACATGGCAAGTGTCCATATATGTAAGCCATTCTTACTTTAAGTGAGGAATTAGCCATCACACCAATAATGCGATAATGAGGACATTGGTATATATGCATAGAACACTTTAAAGACTTGTACAGATATTTTCTCCCACATAGTTTTTGTTTGTTTGTTTTGAGACAGGGTCTTGCTTTGTCTCCCAGGCTAGAGCGTAGTGGCACAATCATAGCTCACTACAACCTCAAATGCCTGGGCTCAAGCGATCCTCCTGCCTCAGCCTCCCCAGTAGCTGGGACTACAGGTGTGCACCACCACGCCCACCTAATTTTTTGTAGAGACAGAGTCCTGCTCTTGCTCAGGCTGGTCTTGAACTCCTGACCTCAAGCCATCCTTTTGCCTTGGCCTCCCCAAGTGCTAGGATTACAGGCGTGAGCCACAGTGCCCAGCCTCCTTCCTTTTTGACTCAACTCGCGTTTGGCCCACTTTGGTACTTAGCATCCCCTCGGCCCCACGTGTGCAGTTTGTTCCCTTTGTAGACAGGTTGCTCTGTCGGGCATCCTTGGGCATGAATGTGGCTGTGGACCTATGGGCTTAGTCAAGTCAAGGCTTCCAAATGCCCGTCCGCACCACTCCACATCCTCTTGGACTTGTTTGTCTGGGATGCACAGAATGGAAAAGAGGACAGGTTTGTAACGGCCCAGGTGGGAGGGGAGGGCAGATTCTAACGTGCACAAAGGGCCCTTCGAGAGTGGAAATAAAGTGAGCACTGGGGCTCTTTGTTGCCATCCACACGTGGAGACTGTCCCAGGGACCAGGCAGCTGGGGGCACTGAGGGTGGGTGGTGGACAGGGCTTCGTGGGCCCTGCACCTCTACTGCGTGGGGAGCGCCTCTCCTCCCTGCTTCCTGGAGGTCACTTTCTGAAGGTCTGTGCTCACGCTGGCCCCCTGCCGCTTTGCACTCTCGCAGGTTTCTCAAGTACCATTCCCCCATCCTGAGCCATTTGCTTGAACCGACTCTCCGGCTTGACACATGATTGGTGGTTAAGCTGACTCTGTCTAGAAGCGAAGCTCAGTTTCTCCACTTCCAACCAGAATCTGGATGTAGTCATCTCTGGAGCCTCTTCACATTCCGTTCACCCCACCAGCAGCACAGCTGGCTTTGTGTTCCCGGCATGTCCCCTCCCCCGCCCTGGTCCTCCCATTAATGTCCTCTTTCGTTGCTGAGAGATCGCCCTTGTTCCGCAGAGCAGAGGTGATGGCATCCGGGAGCCCGGTCACGAGTTCTCCTGCTGACTCCTGTTCATGTCCCTCGGGGAAGTGGCTTTCCTGGGTTGTATCACTCTTGCCCTGCAACAGGAAAGTAACCACGAGTAACCACTGTTTTAACTAACAGTGGGAGAAGGGCTTTTTTCACATCCTGTCGCACGTCATAATGTTCTCTGAAAAGCATGTCATTGAAGTAGTATGAATAAAACCATATTGGAAGGGAGCTAGACCAGCTGCTCACACACTCGTTCAGATGGGGGTGTACCTGGGAGTCTCCCTGCTCTGTCCAGTGTAGACCTCGGCTAGAGACACGTCCAGTAATAGCACGTAAGCCAGGGACAACTCTCCCAGCAGAGCATGTGACTGCACCATGTAAGTACAATGTAAAAACCGTAAGCAGAAAATCCTCAAAAAAGACCAGGCAGCCAAATGTGGCATAATTAGTTCTTTCTGAGTGTTTTCTTTAATAATTGCTTAGTGCACGTCTATTTGCTTGGTTGTCAACTCTCCCTCAAGAGCAGATACGTGGGACAAGTACCAGATGTTTAAGAAAAATATATGGGAGACAAGATTAAAATGGTTAAAATTTATTCAATAGTCTAAGTGTTTTTCTATACATTGGGAATTCCGCCATTATTTTTTTTTTCAGGTTTA
Organism: Indri indri; assembly: GCA_004363605.1. Taxonomy (NCBI): domain Eukaryota; kingdom Metazoa; phylum Chordata; class Mammalia; order Primates; family Indriidae; genus Indri; species Indri indri. Next base: position 15,779 of record RJWJ010019165.1, on the reverse strand, counting down.
GTGGCTAAACATTTTGTGCAATTTATAGGCAGTGTTTGGCACTTTGTTTTGGAAGTTTCTGTTGTAAGAGGACTCACTGCAAAGAATCTTTTTGTAAACTGAAGAATAATTTTGTAATTCAAATCCCAATCTCTGGTTTTTCGATTTTGTAAGTTTGAAAGTGTGTGTATGTGTGTGTGTGTGTGTGTGTGTGTGTGTGTATTCTTCCCCTTAATTTATCACATCAGAGAGGATAGGTCCTTACAAAGTAACTCCTAACCTCTAAGATATAGTTAAACTTATTTGGTTACGGTAGGATGCCAATTTCAGAAACATCTTATAATACAATACAATATGTATCCCAGAAAACTACTGACTACCCGAATTATTAATAGCAGCACCTGGGGTGTTGTATGAGAAAAGCAGATTCCCAAGGTTGACCTCAGCCTGCTGGATCAGAATCTGGGGCCCAGGAATATGCACTTTAAGTAAAGTTTCATGTGATTCTTATACACGTCAAAGTTTGGGAACTGCCAGATGTGGTGGCTCATGCCCATAATCCCAGCATTTTGGGAGATCAAGGCAGGAGGATTGCTTGAGGCCAGGAGTTTGAGACCAGCCGGGCAACCTAGGGAGACCTCAACTCTAAAAAAAAAAAAAAACTCTAGCTGGGTGTGGTGATGTGCGCCTGTAGTCCCAGCTACTCTGGAGGCTGAGACAGGAGGATCTCTTCAGCCCAGGAGTTCAAGGCTACAGGAAACTGTGATAGTGCCACTGCACTCCAGCCTATAACAGAGTGAGACCCTGGCTCTAAAAACATAAAGTTTGGGAACTACCTGTATAGTATTTAAGACAGCAGTCACTGAGGTCAAATTCTGCCTCTTCCACTTATTTGGCCTGTGGCAAATTGCTTCAGCCTTGGTTTTCTCATCTGTAAAATGAGAATGGTACTCCTATAATTATTATGAGGATGAAGTGACAGAATGTGTGAAAATCTTGTACGCAGAGGGTTTGGTTCAAAATAAGTTCTCAGTAAATGACAGATATCATTGTTGATAGCCTAGACTGTACTTCTTAAAGATAATGATTTAACTAAGACATCTTTCAATTATACAAACATTTTGGTGGTAACATGCACCAGCTTACACTACTTACTGCACGATATGCACTATAAATACGTGTAATACTAGCTGGGTGTGCAAGTGTCCAGGCTATGGTGAGATGGCCCCTGGAGGAACAATTTGGGACATTCTGCATTGGTCCACAGACGCTAACTAGGTGCAAGTAGTAGGTTTATAAGAACGGGATTCTTGAAGGGTCTAAGGTGACTGGACAAAGTCTTTGGTTGAGCCACCGCAGTGCGGGGCTGGGCTGGCAAAGGATTGCGGTACGATTGCTCTTGTGATCCTTCGTCCTGTAAACAGAAAATTTCAAGGAAAGGGAGAAGCGAAGGGCGAAGAGAAGGAACTTTTCGGATGAGTAGCTGGCAGCCAGTGGTGGTCCACACTGATAATTTGCCTCCTTCCCACCCCCCCTCCCTCCCCCCGTTCCTCCTGCCCACTTCCTTTTTCTTCTTCCCACCCAATCTCCACACCCCTCCCTTTTAAATATAAGCCATAATCTTTACAGGAAAGGATCAACTTTTCCCCCCGGAAAGTCTTCCCCAGGTATTTTTCTTAGGTATCTGTGGCTCTAGTCTTGTGCATGGGTCATGTGTTTACTGGTTGTTTTAAAGGGAAGTTTTGTCCTTGCTTCTAAATCTTCTGTTCATCTCCAAGAACAGGCTAAATGCTCGCCGCAGCTACCACCTCTTCTTCCTTGATGGGATTTTTACATTTACTTCCCCTCAGAAACCACGTCATTTTCTGCCACTTCCCATAAGGCAGTCAAGCTGGTAACTGTATTTTGATATTGCTTACTGACCACCAGATAGACGCCCTGACAGATGATTACTGAAAATAGAAACAACAACAGGCCAGCACTTTCTCCTACCTTTCAGGCTCTGCATACCAGGCGTCTCCAAACCTGCTTTGACTCTGTGCCCCCGTCTATTAAAAAGAACACTGTGAGTACACACTGTGTACATGTTTATTGTATATAAAAATTATATTACGCATGTCATGAAACATACTAAAAATATAAATAAATGGGATGAAAAATGCGAAATAAATAATAATTGAAACGTTAATTTATTTTATCTTATTTGAATAGCTGTGATGGTTAACTTTTTTCTTTTTTTTTGAGACAGAGTCTCACTGTGTTGCCCGGGCTAGAGTGCCGTGGCGTCATCCTAGCTCACAGCAACCTCAAACTCCTGGGCTCTAGCAATCCTCCTGCCTCAGCCTTTCAAGTAGCTGGGACTACAGGCATGCGCCACCATGGCTGGCTAATTTTTTCTATATATTTTTTTTAGTTGTTCAATTAATTTCTTTCTATTTTTAGTAGAGACGGGGTCTCGCTCTTGCTCAGGCTGGCTTCGAACTCCTGAGCTCAAATGATCCACCTGCCTCGACCTCCCAGAGAGCTAGGATTACAGGCGTGAGCCACCGCGCCCGGCCTGTGATGGTTAATTTTACGTGGCAACTTGACTGGGACATGGGGTGCCTGGATATCTGGTTAAACATTATTTCGGGTGTTTCTGGAAGAAATTTGAGTTAGTATTTGGATCGGGAGACTGAGCAAAGCAGACTGCCCTCCCCAACGTGGGTGGGCCTCATCCAATCTGCTGGAGGCTGAACAGAACAAAAGGTGGGATAAGGGCAAATTCACCCTCTCTGCCTGACCACTTGAGCTGGGACATCTGTCTTCTCCTGTGCTCAGACCGGGACTTATGCCGTTGGTGCTCCCGATCTCAGGCCTTTGGACCCGAGTTACGCTCCCAGATTTACTGGGTCTGCAGCTTGCAGACGGCAGACTGTAGGATGTCTCGGCCTCCATAATTGCATGACCCAATTCCTTAAAATCAATCAATCTTTCTTTTTCTCTGAACACACACACACGCGCACACACACACACACACACACACACACACACACACACACGAGAACCCTGACTAATATAATAGCATAAATAATTTTTGCTCCTGTTAAATATCTCAACACCTCAAAACCCCACATAGTTTTGGGGTAAAGCTCATTGGCTTTTGAGGAGCCTCATTTGCACCTGGACCTCATATAAATGATAAGATTCTAGGCTTTGAGTGGCAGCTGGGATGACATGAGACTTTCGGAGCACTTGAGAGGGAGAGGGTGTATTTTGCATGTGGGAGAGAAATGAATCATTCGCGGCCAGAAGGTGGATCATGGTAGCCAGCCTCCAAGGTGGCCCTTGGTGATCCTTCCCTCCTGGCATTCAAGCCTTGCCTAGTTCCCTCCCACACTACATCAGGTTGCTTTGTGTGACCAATAGAATATGGTGGAAATGACGGTGTTGACTTCCGAGGCTAGGACTTTGCCACTTTTGAGTGCTCTCTTGGGTCACTCTGTCTGGGGGAAGCAGCTGCCATGTTGTGAGGAGACTCACAGGCAGGATTTTCTATCTTTTAAAGGCTGAATAATATTTCTCCTATGTATATACCATATTTTGTTTACCCATTCATCCACTGATGGACACTTGGGTCACTTGCACTTTTTAGCTACTGTGAATAATGCTGCTATGAGCAAGGGCGTACAAATACCTCTTTGAGACTCTGCTTTCCATTCTTTTGTAAATATACCTAGGAGTGGGATGGCTGTACCAGTGTCTTCCTTAATGTCTCAGCTGGGGTTCTCTCACCATGTCGGTAATACAGATGTGAACACTGCGCCACATGTATAACAGAGGCCCGGCTCCAACTCCTCCGGGTGAGTCTCCATCTCCCATTGCCCACGGCTGATGGCAAGCTTCCTTGCTGATTCCATACGCCAGGGTGCCGAGTTTCTAAATCCATCTCAGTCCAGGCAAAGCTTCATGGCTTCCAGTTTTATACGGGAGCTTAGTTTCAGCTTCCTGCTTTGCACAGGCCCAAGACCTCGTCTCCTGTTGCTGTGCAGGCATTAAAACTCGAGTCCAAGCCTGTTAGGCTGTGTCTGTTTACAACACCCGTGTCATCTGTTTGCCCTCAGCTCCCATTCACCTCTTTTTCTTTGAGTTGTTCTTTCTGACATCTGAGGATTTCCTTTTCTTGCTTTTGAGCATGCATTTAAAAAAAATAGTTTATCCAGCATTTTCAGTGTTTGGAGAGTGTGTGTGTGTCCTTTCAGTTCTGCTGGTCCTATGGTGCCAATTGATATTTATTTATTCATTCAATATTTTTTGAGCATTTATGGCCTACACAATGACAAGCCTAAAAAGACTAAAAACTAATCTTCTGAACTCCTTTTACTGGGGAAGATGTTCATTCACGATACACAACATGGCATCGTATAGATGCTGCTGTTCATTGAGGCAGTGGGATACGTTTTAGCTCGGACCCCAAACAGAAAAAGGTTCTCTTCCTACCAAATCCTCACAGTCAGCCTCTCCTTACCCTGTGCCCTTGTGGAGAACCTAGGCTCAGAGCACAGAGAAGACAGACCAGAGCTCTGAGCACTGAGGTTGCAGAGCAGACCTGGAGCAACACGCGCTGGAAGGGAGGGAAGCCATCGTGTGTCGGTAGGAAAGAACAGGCAGGTGTTTTTGCAACATGTGTTGTAGGACAGCTAGCTGCACAGAGGCGACGCTGTCAATCAATATTTAATGTACATGTAGCAAGCATGTCAGTGAAGACTAAGACTTTTCTGCAAATAGGAAAAAGGGCAATGAGACTCATGTTGGGGCTGTTTTTGTCTGTACCCTTTGGTGTTTCAGGGTCACTAGTTTCTTCCGTTCTAAGTCTGGGATATATGAGACAAGAAAGAAAACCCAGGAAACTCAACACTGTGTCATTCCTCGAGTTCTAAGGTCCCTCTTCAGTCTGCCTCCTTCCATCCACCTTTCAGAGTCTTCTTATGTTTGATTTATATACATATATAATGTTTAGGGGTTTTGGTTGCAATTAGCAGGGGGCATAGGAAAAGTACATCTACTTTATCTTCCTGGTGGAAGATTTTTGAAAAGATTAAACTTGTGTTATTTTACTGGCATTATTAAAATACTATCTGCTTATTAAAATCCTTGTACTACAGAAAGGATGAAATTGCAAGTAATAACTGGGCTGGGTTAAGATCGTGGCAGGGATGCGGGATTAGCAGAGCTTCCTTTTAATTCACTGTAACTTGAGATGCTTTCTGTTCGCATTTTTCTCTGTAACTAAATTTTTTCGATTTTAAAAAGAAAGATGAATAGAGATGGACGTTCCTTTAAGAAATCCTGATACATGCAGATTTGGACTTACAAAGCGAATAGATCAGAACGCGATTCTGAGTCTTACTCTGAGTCACACAAAACTTTTCAGGAACTCGTCTGCTGTATAAAGTCAACTTGGAATAATTTTACTTGATAACCGCTTTGAGATTCTTGGCAATAAATATAATTCACGTAAATAAGTACAGTAAACCCGTGTTTTGAAAGCGCTCTGCCATCATACATTATGTTACATTTGATTGTTGGTCAAATCATTTCCCACATATTCTCTTTGATGTATGATGTGAATAAAACAACCTGTGAGGCAAATATTATTCTTGCGTTCTGCCAACAGCGTCATAATAGCGTTCTACTGAATTATTAGTAAAAAACATTTTCAATGAGCTTTCTTGCCCTGGATGTAAACTGCAGTCAGGCATTGATGTTTTCCCGTCAGCACATCACGCTGAGTGGCGCGGTGCTGATATTCTCCTGTCACACAACACTGGCGTCTAAATGAGTTTTTCCTGAAAGAGGCCTGCTCATGAGGTAGGCCCAGCCATTCCACACCCTTTCTCTCATGCCTCTGTTTCAGCAGACATTTCCCTATTTTCTTTCATCTTCTTGCAAGAAACAACTACAACTCACACCAGAAATGATAATTTTAACTCTATTGTAAAGTGTTTATTTAAAAACCAGAATCTATGTTTTTGATAGCCGAACTTAAAGTGGGGGAAGGGCAAACAGCCCAGTCATCAAAGGATGAAAATCTATACTAATCTTAAAAGCAAAACACAGCTCAGAATTTCTTGTCTATTTTTCTACAAAAGAAGGCCATTGTATTTCCATTCCCGGCCATGTCAGCAGTGATGGGCCCCCCCCAACCCCCACCACCATTTTTTTCAAGCATTGATTGTTGACTTCCCCTGACACCCCATCACAACCCATTAGTACTGGAAACTGACAAGCCCAGCTGCAACAGCAAAATGGCAAGTTTGAAAGAGAATATCGAAAGCACAGGCAAAGCTCGGCTATTAGACCTGCGCAAGACCCAAACGCGACGCGCCCTCTCCCTGCCCCCACGACACCTTTGTGAAGGTCAGCGGAGTCAGCAGGTTTGCTTTAGCCCACACTCCAAGGTCTTGAGGAAATTATAAGGAGTAGTGCTTTATTTTTACTTTCATTTTCAAAGCAACCGGGTTGAGGAATATGAAAACAGAGCTGGCCAAAGTGCTTTTGCTAAGAATGCTAATATATATTACGTCTCCTTTCAGACCGTAGCGTGTCAGGCATTAGGGGCTCTGCAGTCCTGGGCTCCTGAAGGCCACACTTTAAATCCTGGCAGCTTCTTAAGTTATGACTCTTTTTCTTTTTCTTCTTCTTTTTTTTCTTCAGCAGAGTTATATGGTGTCTGTGTTCCGAGAGTTACAGTAATAGCAATCGTGAGCATTCCTTGTGATTGTGCAGTTGATTGCCCAGGGGAAAAAAGTGACAACTCCAGATTTCCAATAGACCTTGTATTTGCAGAGATATGAGTTCAAGCAAGGGCAGCCAACTTGTCAAAATCTTAAGAGCCAAGACACAAGCTGAATCTAACGTTAGTTAAAAGGCTGGATGTGAGTTTTGTGCAGTCAAAGCCCTGGAGAGGGGGCAGCTAAACAAACAGCGGCCATCATTCATTTAGGTGAGAAATCTAATTGCGAATGGTCATTGAATCGAGAATAGGTAAGAACAGGGAGCCAAATGAAAAACCAGTAGTGAGCAGGAGCTCCTGCATTTTTACTCCTCATGGGTGGAGAAGATGCAGGGAGCAAGTGTGGGTTGACAGCACTTGTGATCTGCCTCAGGAGTGGGCGCTGGAAAGCCCACTACTATCCAGCATGTTCTTGCCGAGTCGTGGCACGATGGCTCCAGGAGGGAAAACAGGAGCGGGTCCCTTAACTTGGTTTTATGGCCACCCCTACCATCAGGCCTGTGTGTGCCTGGGGGTTACCTCTCATTACATTTTGTGTCTTACCAAGCTGCCGATGTGTTTCCTTCCGGTCTACACCCCCCAGGAGAGGTCTGGGAAGTTTGCAATATCAGCTTCCGCTGAAGTCCTGTGGCTCAGAGAACCCTGCTTGCCCGCCACGCCGACAGCTGGTGGGCCTGCCAGCCCTCCCTGGTTTCCCACCCGCCTTCCTCGGTCTTTCCCTTTGGCAGAGAGAGGAAGGCCCCCAGGGGAATCCCAGTGCTCCTAGGCTTTGGGACCTCCCCGCTGGACCTTGCTTCATCCGCCAGGGTGCAGGCTGGGCCCTGGTCAGAGAACTCAGAGAGGACTGTGCAACCTGCACAACTCAGGCCTGACGTGGATGTGGAGCCACATTGTATAAGGGTCTGCCTGGCGCCTGTTCTAGCACACAGCCTATTAAACCTGGAAGCTGTGGTGTTGGCTCTGCCTTCAGCTCTGAACCAAACCTTTTGTTCATCTGTAGGAGCCTCTGAGGAGACCTGGCCTCGCTCTGTCCTTGGTGCTCAAATTACAGCCATGTGCTTCTTTGCCCTGTCCCCAGCATCTGCAGGATCAGCCTTCCTGACCTATTTCTGGGCCATCTCCTTCGGTACCACCTGAGTGCCCTCTTGAACTCCCTTGGATCACCCTTCTTCCCCGACTAAAGCAGACGTTTGGGTTTGGGCTGGGTTTGGATCTTTGGCTGAAGATGGCTTCCTGGTTTTGCTTCCTCTTTGGACTCTTGGCCTTGTGTGCCAGCTGTGAGTGACTTTGGATTCATGCTCTGCAGATGACCAGCTCAGCCCTTCCTTGTTCTGGCCCATCCGGATGCTCTTGCATCTAGGCTTTATAGAACCTATGCTTTTGCGTTATTTGGTTGCACCACAACTAACAATGTCCTGAAGTGTTCGAGTGTCCGGTCCCCCTCCCTGTACAGGGGAGTAGGAAGGGCGGGTACACACACACACACATACACACACACACATTCATATATATACACATACATATATATAAGATCTTAGTCCTGATAAAATCATATTATTATTAATACCATCTTATAGATGAAGTAACTAAGATTACAAGGTTACAAGGTATGATTTTCATACATTCCATACCTAGGCCCTTCCATGACTTCATAATGATTCTATCCTACTTAAGAAGCATCTAAATGAAGTTTTATTAACAAAAATTCCAGCTACAAATGATTACACTTGGCTCAAGAGAGGCAGACACCCTTCTTCTCCGCTTAACCAGATCTGAGATGTACGAAACTGTCCTGAGGGAGAATTTCTATCTTGCCTTGAAGATGTGAAGAAAATTCTTAAGAAACATTTATTTAGGCTTTTTTCATGAAAAGAAAATTGAAAGAATAACTCCAGGTTCTTTGGGTTGATTCTTTTGTGAAATATTTTGGTAATGATCAAGAGATGCATTTAAAATAGTGGTTGGAGTATCAGATCAAATGTTCATTTTCACTTTTTGGTATAAATTTTCCAGGTATCCATGGAGGGGGGAATGAAAGAAGTATGTTAAGAAATTGGCTTAATAATTTGAGTGTTTATGTATTTCAGTGTGTCTAAAAGCAGAAAGGAACAGATTAGAGGAGGAAAGAAGAGATTAAAAGTTACATGGTTTCAAATAATAAACCAACAAAACCTGATAAAGTATTTCCCCCAGCTCTGAGTTATTATAAGGATGTCACCTAAATTTGGCAAATTGGGGCAGATCTATGCTCACCAGCCTCAGGTGGGGGCTTCACAGAGCAGAGTTTGTCCGCTTACCTGGGGAGTGTCATAGACTTCTAAAATCCATTGTAATTATGGGTCTTTTAGCTCTAAGTCTTCCTCTAGGTACATTATCTAGTAGGCCCCTGTGTGAGTACTCGTAAGCCCGATAGACAAAATTTTAGAGGAATAGGTTGTCTTGAAATCTAGAAATGCCAGGTTGCTTCAGGAAGCCTCAGAGATGGACTGGCCCCTTCACAAAGGTGTGCGGCATCTGAGAAGCCTGTGCCACAACCAGATACGCAATGATGCCCAATTGTTTGTGATAAGCGTAAGAACAAATCCAGGAACGGCCTTGCTCTGAGCACATTGGCCATTACTATTATTTCCTGTCTCACCCCAGCGGTCTACCTCGAACCTGAGTAGTCACGGGAAAAAGACACACCTGGCCCAGGGAGGCCGTCTCCACGCTGCTGAGGCTCGCGGGCTCCACACCTGCAACGGGGTGCTCGAGTCCTGCTTATCCTGTAAGGTCACAGTCGCTTACACTGGGCCAGGTGCTTTTTCACGAGGCAGTAAAATACTTCCCGGCACACTGTTTTGGTTACGGCGGTGTGAGAGTCTCTTGGTTTGTTTCTGTCACGTCATGCCCCGTGAACCTTGAAGGGGCTCACCTGCCCAAGCGTTGCCCTAAAGCTCATTGGCTGCACCCTCTAGTGGCCCCCTGCGGCCCGGACTCTGCTCCCCGCCCCACACCGGCCCAGCCACGTCTCCTGCGCGTGCCGCTGTGCTCAGCCTCCTGGCCACTGTACCTTGCCATCATTAATGAGAGCTGCAACTCCTGGACACCTCCCATATGCTGGACATTGTGCTGAGTTGATTTATGTATATCCTGAAAGCACAACTGTGACGTGGTTACCATTATTAACCGGTTATCCGTAGACATGTCCAGTGCTGTGGGCAAGGATGCACCCAGCACAGGACTGAGTCAGGATTTGAACCCGGGCTTGCCCAAGACCTTACACCTGACCGTGACCCTCTGCCAGCTTCTCCAACACAAGGCCCTTCTGATGTGTCTCTGCAGAGGAGCCCCCCATCTCCTCACAACTACCCTTAATCCCTGTCTACAATCTGACTCATTTTGCTCCTAATAATCTCTCTGAATAATTTAGTATTTCAGTTTCCATAAACACAATTTAATGCCATTGCTTTATCATTAAAAGTATGAAGTGCTGACTCTTTAAAGATAACCACATAGCATTTGTCTTTAGCTCATTCTGATACATCTGAGGTTTGATTAGTGGCTTATAAGGCAAGATGGTAAAATTTTCAAATGGGTGTATCAATTGCAATTTTTAATGGATTTCAAAGCAAGTTTGTACATGACCAGAGATTATGGAGATATATAATTATATTGATGTGTACAGATAAAAAAATCATTTACACCTGTGTTTAATTATATATATGAATTATTTATGTGCGTGTGTGTGTATGTATACAGTCATGCATTGCTTAATGACAGGGATACATTCTGAGAAGTGTGTCATTAGGTGATTTTGTCATTGTGTGAACACCGTAGAGTGTACTTACACAAACCTAGAGGGTATAGCCCGCTGCACAACTAGGCTACATGGCACGGCCTATTGCTCCTAAGCTACAAACCTGTACAGATGTGACTGTACCAAACACTGTGGGCAACTGGAACACAGTGGGAAGTTTTTGTGTATCTAAACGTATCTAAACATAGAAAATATACAGTAAAAATACAGTATAAAAGATAAAAATTGGTACACCGACATAGGGCACTTACCAGGAATGGAGCTTGCAGGACTGGAAGTTGCTCTGGGTGAGTCAGTGAGTGGGTGGTGAGCAAATGTGAAGGCCTAGGACACTGCTGTATGCTACTATAGACGTATGTACGCTTAGGCTACACTAAATTTAGAAACAAACCTTTTCTTTCCTCAATAATAAATGCATCTTGGCTTACTGTAACTTTTTCACTTTATAAACTTTTAATATTTTAAACTTTTTGACTCTTGTAATAACACTTAGCTTAAAACACAAACACATTGTACAGCTGTACAAACATTTTTTCTCCATATACTTATTCTATAAGCTTTTATCTTTTTAAAAAATTTTTTATTTATTTTTACTTTTTAAACATTTTTGTTAAAAACCAAGACACAAACATACACATTAGTCTAGCCCTACACAGGGTCAGGACCATCAATATCTCTGTCTTCCGCCTCCACATCTTGTCCCACTGGAAGGTCTTCGAGGCAATGACGCACCTGGAGCTGTGGTCTCCTGTGATAACAGTGCCTTCCTCTGCCCATCTCCGGACCCACCTGCCTGAGGCTGTTTCACAGTTAACATTTTTTTTTAATAATTAGAAGTATACTCTAAAATAACCATAAAAAGTATAGTATAGTAAATATATAAACTAGTAACATCATAGCCTTTTATTATCATTATCAAGTATTATGTACTGTACATAATTGTACATACTACATTTTTATATGGCTGGCAGCGCAGCAGGTTGGTTTACACTAGCATCACCACAAACAGGTACCTTGCCTGTGACTTGATGACAACTATGATGTAAGTAGGTGATAGGAATTTTTCAGCTCCAGCAAAATCTTATGGGACCACCTTTACATCGTTACACAGCACATAACTGTGTGTGTATACACACACACACACACACACACACACACACACACACACACACATAATTTTATTACTTGTTTTCATATACAAGTCTTCTCTATAGTCCTGTATCTTTGACTATAAATTACCTAAAGACCGAGTCCAATTAGAATTTGGACCCAAAATAAAACGAAGATCACATTCCAACCTGGAAAACGGAGATATCCATTATAAAAGAGATATCAGCATGGATTCTTTTGAGATTGGCTTATACACTTACTGTGCATAAAAATGTATTTTGATTTGATTTGTGAAATAACTGTTTCTGCAAAGTTGTAAACACTAACTTATTTAAAATGCACTGGAAAGAAAGACAAATGGCTAATTAACATATGAAAAATGTTTAAACTTATGAGTATCAAAGAAATGTAAATTAAAATAACACCAAGACTTTTTTGTTTATCAAATTGCCAAGTTTAAAACATTATTGTGCTCAGAATTTGAGAGGATAATCATTTGAGAATGCTTTGGCAATATGTATCTATATTTTTTAAACATTCATGCCCTTTGTCTTGGTAATCCTACTTCTAGGACTTTATCCTAAAGAAACATTGAAATATTTGTAATGCAACATTATGTATAGTAGGTACAAATTAAAAACAACAAAATATCCATAATAGGGGAGCAGGGAAATTATGGTAGATCTATAATTTATATAAATGAAAATGTCTGTAATATATTAAATAAAAAAGGTAAGCTATAACCCTGTCTATTATATTAGTACCACAATTTTATAAAACAGAATGTTTATAGATATGCATAGAAAAAGACTAGAAAGAAATGTATTAAAATGTTAATAGTAGTGGTGGGTTAATGTTGATTTTTATTTTTACGATTATTTGTGTTTCCAAATTTTTACAAGAGTAAGCCTGTTTGTAAAAAGCCCAAATACAACAATTAAAAATGCATCGGGATGGCCTTCAGGCAAGATGTCAAAGTGAGTAGATGTGAAGCCTTCTGTTTCACACACACAGGAATCAGGGACAACTTCGAAACCACAGTTAGAGCCGCATAGCTGCGCTAAAGGAAGAGGCAAATCTAGGACCAGAGTGGAAGTGGGTCCCACAGCAGTGACAGGTGGCTGAGTCTGGAGGCCCGTGGGAGGTGGGGATGAGGGAAGTGAGTTTGCGATCCAGGATTTCAAAGTGTGAGTGGAACAGAGGGGCTGAGTGCTGAGTCTCACTTCAGGCTCCTGTCCGGAGGCCAGTGCTGGGAGTGTGCTTCTATGCAGGTGACAGGAAGCTGGTGAGACTCCAACTAACCCACCTGGTATTTCAGCAGGTAACAAGTTGCTTACCTGTGGCAGGGGGTGACGCAGAGGCACCTGTGTGACTGGGAGCTGGACCAACTTTTGTTTTGGCTTAGGGTCAGGAACCACAAAGACCCAGCAGGGTGAGGCCACGCTTCTGAGCTCTGATCTCCCAGGAGCCAGGCTGAAGCACAGGCTGCCCCAGGATGGTCTAGCAGCTCAACGATGCATCAAGGATCCAGGCTTTCTAATGTTCTGTTTTCTGCTTAGTTTGCTGTTTGTTGCCTGTGGGTTCTCAGATGGCCTCTGTAGCTCTGGATATCACATTTCCTGTCTTCTCAGAAGCTCCAAGCTGACTCTCTGTTACATCTTGTTACGATGAACTAGGTCATCCTAAAGGGAAACAAATGGTCACAACTGCCTTAGACCAGCCCTGATCTATTGGTTGAACACATTGCCACTCAAGATAATACTGGATTTTATTAGCAAAGAAAGGGGGAATGGCTGTTAGGCAGGCAACTCCCATGCAGTGCGAACTCTCAAACATCGGAAAAGTTCATACCCGGGAAACTGTAAATAACAGAGGAATCTGAAAACTACTTTAAAATAAAGGCATTTACAATCTTCCATATGATGTGCAACAACTATAAAATATAAATTAAGTAGATAATTACATCAACAATAGATGGATATAAACAAAAACCAATCAGAAATCTTGGAAATGAAAAATAAAATCATCAATATAAAAAAAACAACCCTTACAAATAAAATGCTGAAGTGAATATAGTTGACAAACTTGAAATGGAAGCCAGAACTTTGCATATCACCTGGAATACAGTATTGAGAGATAAAGAAAGGTGAAACAAGAAAGGAAATTTGAGAGGGACATGGAGGGTAAGTTAAAAAATTACAGGTTGTTATAATAAATATTTCTAAAAGGCAGTAGCCATGTAGGAGAGAAACAATATTTGAAAAGAAAATGGCTAAGACTTTTCTAGAATTAAATGCAGACATCATCCTGGCATGAAAAGGGCATTTTGATTGTTAAACAGAGCAAGAAAACCCTCACAGCTAGATACATCTTTGTGAAACTGCAGGAAGACAAGGATAGAGAAATAAATTAAAAGGTATCAGAGAGAAATACGGAGTACTTACAAAAGAACAGCAATCAGACTGATAGCAGATTTTTCATCAGCAACATCGGATGCCAGATGATGATGAAATAATATCTCAAAAGTGCTGAGGGAAAAAAACTGCAAAGCTAGATTCTGTACCTGGCTAAATCATCTTTCCAGAGTAGGCAAAACACATAAAAATGGAACAACAAAAATAAAACAAACACGCTCCATAGACCTAAAAAGAAAAGCTGAAACTATAGAACTAGAAGAAAACATGGGTGAAAATCTTTGTGACCTTCGAATGGACAAAGGTTTCTCATGTATTAATAGGAGACAAAGAAGTATGAACTGTAAAAGAAAAAAAGTGATAAATTGAACTTTATAAAAATTAAAAACTTTTGCTCTGCAAAAGATACCATTCAGAAAATAAAAAACTACAAAATGGAATAAAATGTGTGCTATACACATATCTGACAAAGGGTTTGTATCCAGAGTATACAGAACTCTTAAAATTCAATAACAAAAAAAACCCCAGCACAAAATAGATAAAATATTAGAACACTTTTCAAAAGAAGATAAATGAATGGCCAATAAATGAAAATAGATGAAAGCATGAAAAGGTGCTTAATGTTGTTAGCATCAGGGAAATGCAAAACTAAAACCACAATGACAAGCCACTGTTTTCCCACAAGAATTGCTAAAACCAAAAAGACTGACAAAACCAAGTGCTGACAAAGTCACAGGACAAGGAGAACTCTTATAATCTGCTGTCAGGAATATAAAATGGTAAACCACTTCAAGAATCTGTTTGGAGGTTTCCTAAAAAGTTAAACATATACCTACCCTATGATTTGGGCATTCTACTCTTAGGTATTTACCCAAAAGAAATGAAAACATATGTCCACACTAATACTTACAAGAATGTTCATGGCAGCTTTAATCACAGTAGTCAACACCTGGAAACAGTCCACAAATATCCATCGACTAGTAAATAGATAGTATAAGGTATATCCAATATGTGGAATATTACTCCAAAATTAAAAGGAACAAATTACTGAAACATATGGCAACATGGAAAAATCTTTAAATTATGCTGAATGCAGATACAAAATCATGCTGAACCCAGATCCGAAAGAGGGCATACTGCGTTGTTTTATTTATATAAGGGAAAATTAATTTGTAGTGACATAAAGCAGATCTGTGGTTGCCCAGAGCTGGGGTTGGGGGAGGGATGAGCTCCAAAGGGGCACAAAGAATCTTTTGGGGGTGATGGAAATGTTCTGTATCTTGATTGTGGTGGGTTTTATGGGTATTTACATCTAGTGAAACTCATTTGAATGGTTGAAGTTTGTTGTATGTAAATTATTACTAAATAAAGGTGATAAGGAGAAATATGTGGGTATTAAAAAAAGACATTTTGAGAGATACAAAGAGAGTTTAAATTTTATTAAACCTTGATAAAAGAACTTGTAAAATACTTTGGAGGAAAGAAAACCAACGAACCCAAAAGGAAGGAATATATTCTAAGAAATGTAATGTTTTGATGAAAAAAAAATGCTTTGAGGGTCTCATAAGCCTGGGTGATTCTCTGTGTAACACGACAGACTAGTAAAACTCAACTGTTCTAACTTAAGACACTTTTTAATTTTAAAAATGTCAAGACCTGGGAGCGGTGGTGTGCACCTTATAGTACCAGCTATTTGGGAGGC
>RJWJ010019164.1:0-30664 GCA_004363605.1 Indri indri | reverse complement strand
GCCGTGGCATCAGCCTAGCTCACAGCAACCTCAAACTCCTGGGCTCAAGCGATCCTCCTGCCTCAGCCTCCCAAGTAGTGGGACTGTAGGTGTGCGCCACTACGCCCAGCTAATTTTTTATATTTTTAGTCGCACAGCCAAATTTCTTTTTAATTTTTAGTAGAGACGGGGTCTTGCTCTTGCTCAGGCTGTTCTCAAACTCCTGAGCTCAAGCAATCCTCCCGCCTCGGCCTCCCAGAGTGCTAGGATTACAGGTGTGAGCCACGACACCTGGCCCATCTGACCTCTTTAATAAGGTCATTAACCCTACTCATGAGGATGCCACCTTCATGACTTAATCACCTCTTAACACTGTTCTGCTGGTAATTAAGTTGCAGCATATGAATTTTGGGGGAACACATTCAGACCCTACACTTACCAGGGAAGTCTGACACACAGATTTCTGGTTTCCAACTTCAGCTGAGTCCTCAGATCCTTTAAAATGGCCAATGACTGTTGGAAGGAGGGACCTGAGATGGGGATTAGAGGACGAGCGAAGAAGCGGCGGGAAGGAGGGGCTCAGCCAGATGGGAGAGGGGGAAGTGGGCGTGGTCAGCAGTGTCAATGCCAGGAAGGGCCAGGTGGGATGAGAACCCAGGAGAGGCGGCTGGGTTTAGCCCTTAGTCCACTGCTGCCCTTCCGCAGGGCTGTTTCTGCAGAGCGTGAGGGCAGAAAGCAGCCTGCAGCAGGCTGAGTGGGTGAGAGTTAACGAAGTAGACAAGTGAAAAGCGACTTCCTTAAAGGCATTTGGCTGGGAATGTAGGTGCGAGTTTAACAGCCTGAAAGCAAGTGAGGTTGGGGGTTTTGGCAGCAGATAAACCTGGAGTGTAGTCCCAGCTCCACCACTTGGCAACTGTGTGAGCTTGGGAATGTCACTGAACTCTGCTCAGCCTCAGTTTCCATATATAAATGCAGAAAATATCACTGACTTCATTGGGTTGATGTACAAAACTCTACTTTTATTCCTTTTAAATTTTATCTCCATTTTGACCCATCTTTCTAGCCTTTCAGATTCCGTTCCCCTGGCCCCAGAGGAGGAAGTTACATTTCAGACTGTCAGGTGACTCAGCCCCACTGACACAAAGAGTCCTTGTTAGTGACATCCAGGCATCTCTGACTTCCCTGGGGACAACCTGGGACCGTGCAACAATGCTTACGGTCCTTTTTAATGCCCATGAGGATGTGCAGGGATACAGATGCTAACCTGGGCCAAGGATGCGTAAGGCTTCTTTGGAGAAGTGGGTGCCTCCCTGAGGAATTGAGACATTGCTCTCAGAAAGGGCTCTGAGTAACATCTGCTTTCAAGTCCAAAACCACTCTTGGGAAATGAAACTAATTGTATAGAAAAGGAGATGCAAATACAAACCCTTCCTGACAGCAAATGGAGACAAGATTTCCAGATGGCACCTACTGGTGCTCAACAGACATTGAATGAATGTGGAATGAAAGGATGAAACATGAGCGTGGACAGTTTTGAAGCCCCATTGATCTAGGCTGGTTTGCTGGGCACAGCAAACCTGTGGAGGAGCACTACCCTGGAGTAGGGGTAGTGGCTGCCAAAGACACAGACTGGAGGACACGGGTGCGCAGAGAGCAAAGAGCTGCCCTCAGTGTCTTGTGGCAGAGGATCGGGCTCTGGAAATCTGTGGTCTTCCCCCAGGTCTTCTGGCACCTTATTTTACTTTCCCGTGGGCATTTGATCCTGCCCTCTGTCCCTCACTCATCACTTTTCCTGAGAAAAGTTCATGAGAAGATGAATTCAAAACAGAAGAGCCATTTTGAAAAGCCAGATGTTTCATTCCTACATTCCTGAGAAAGATTTGCTGTAAAACCAGTTCTCGGGAAACTCCACGCGATTCACAAGATATTATCGCTTCCAGCAGCACAGAGTGCGAGGGGAGGAAGCTGGCGAGAAACAGACGTAGTTGTCTCACCTTGGAGAGGGGTAAACTGAGGCAGAGGCTCAGCCAGGAAGGAGGAGGTGACAGGAAACAAAAACAAGGCACCACTATTGCTGCTTCCAAGGACAGAGTTCTACCCATGACTCCCTGCTGGTTCACGTGGACCACATCACATCCAGGAGTCAGCTGGGGCAGCGGTCCCTGAGCTTTTTGGCACCAGGGACTGTTTTCATGGAAGAAAATTTTTCCACGGACTAGGTGGGGCGGCGTTTGGGATGATTCAAGTGCATTACATTTATCATGCACTTTATTTCTATTATTATTATATCGTAATACATAGTGAAATAATTATACAATTCACCATAGGTTGGGGACCCCTGAGCTAGGGGATTTAGAAACCAGCTGCTTCGAAATTGTAAATGTAGGAGACAGGACACCTAGATTCTTTCCCTGATTATTTTTTGCTGTGGTTTTTGGAAATTGACATGAAATAAACAGCCTTTTGAAATAATTCTCATTTTCCCTATTAGATTACAAACTTTTTGAGGGAAAGGGCAGTGTCTTTTTCATCTCTGAGACCTTCCACAATGCTTAGCAAGGTCCCTTATACATAGCAGATGAGAAATAAATACTTAATAATGATGGTGGCTTTTCTCAGCAAGAATGCTGAGGCCCATATTCCACTAATATTTCCTGAGCCCAGCCCTGTGCCAACCAGCACTCCAAGCACTTTGCACGTGTTGACTAGTGAATGGGGAGGTTGGGTTCCTTCCCTAAAGATAGTTTGTCACATGGTTGTTAATGACCTGCCAATGCGGTGTTTGGAGAACCCGGTTACAGTTCTCCTGAGCTGCAGAAGGAGCTCTGGGATCAAACAACCTTGTGTGGAATCCCACAGTTCTCTTATTCATAAACCAATCCTCAATATCGACCGGTAGTGAAACATATCAAGAAATGCTTCCCACTTGAGCTTTTCATGAAGAAAGCTGCTATTGTCTAATCTTAGCTGAGACGGGGTCAAGTAGGGACACAGTTCCTTTCCCTGATCTCTGGCTCCTGGAAGTCTCCTGAATGTGTCTGAGAGCCTAATACCATTGTAAGTCCAGCTGTTCCTGAGGAGTTGAGAGGGGATTTGAGGCCTTCCTCCCTGAGGGTGGTGATGGTCTGAATGGTCGGGACAGATAACAGTGGGGAAGGTTCCCCAGGTGGTCACAAGCTGTGATCCCAGCATTTGTAACAGGAGGTATTTTTACCGATGTGTCTAGAGTTAATGATCCTTTTCCCCAGTGGCCTTCCTTGGCATCACCAGCAGTGGTGCTATTCCAGTGAGGACTTTTGCTGTGGCACATCCCGGGGTGACCGGATGTGGCAGAGACTCCTGGCATCCCCCCGTAGCCATTCTACTTTTCCTCCTTAGTGAAGGGCCCCAATATTTAGGTGGCACATAGAATAAAGGGTGCCTTTTCCAGCCTCCCCTGCTGGTCCTGTCTCTGTGTCCTAGCCAGTGATGTTAGTGAAAGTGGTGTGTGGGCGTGGGGAGGAGAGAAAGCGGGGAAGAGAGCAGGGAACACATATGCCAAATGCTGAGGACTGGTGAGGACCGTGAGAACGAACGGTAAAAAGATGCTGGTTCATGACAACTTCATGAGGCTTAAGTCCAGATTTCATTTACATGAGAAGGAAACAGATTTCCATCTTTGTTTAAACCATTTGGGGGTGGAGGTCATTAAACTGTAAATCTAATTGTCACTGGCACCTAGGTAGGGCATGAGGTTGCTTGTCCAACTGAAGTCAACTTCTGCCTGAAGGTTTGAAGTCTTCTGCAAGTGGAGCAGTTGCTCCAAGAATGATTTTCCAAGTTGCGGGCTGGGATCCAGATGGCTAATCCTCATGGCGGCTGCTGAGAAACTCTGGGAGGGAAATGGGGATTCAAACAAGGAAGGGATCCTTGGGGAGAAAACCTCACTATGGTCTAAAAATTCTGTACAGCAAGACCAAGTCTCTCAGAGTCTCCTTCTCAAGGGCGTGTTGCTAAGCACAGTGGAGACAGATTACATGGTTATGATGGAGGGAGGGGTACGGTTTTCATAAACAGGGAAAGCAGAAGGCAGAATGTTACAGACCGAGCCTCTGCGCCTAGGTTTTTCTGTTCTTTCCCCCTGCCTCTTTTTTGTTCTCCTTTATCTGAAGAAACACATCGGTTTTTGATTGCTAGAAGCCAATTTATACTTCAGCCAATTGGTGGTCAGGTCTCTTTAAATTGCAAGTGAGGCTGGGCATGGTGGCTCGCTTGAGGTGGAGAGTTTGAGAACAGCCTGGGCAACATATCGAGACCCTGTTTCTACTAAAAAAAAAAATTGCAAGTGATATAATATAAACTCCAATTCAAACGAATTTAGGCAAACAACAACAACAACAAAAAAAACTTTATCAGCTCTTATAACCGGAAGTCCAGGGGATTCACATTCTTCACACAAAGGGTGGCAAGATGGCCACCGGCAGCCTTAGGGTCCAGGTTAGCAAGCCCCGTGGAAAACCAGACACTCTTTATAGCAAAAATCCTGGGACTAATTCATATTTGACTAACCTGGGCCATGTACCTGTCCCTGAATGTGCCGTCGATTGGCCCGGCCTGGGTCCCGGTCAGTCCCGGGTCTGGGCGGGGCAGCCTCACCAGAGCCGTGAGCATAGCGCGCAGGGAAGGACAACCTGCCAAGGAAACTCAGGACAGCGCAGAGCAGCCAACACAAAGAGTTTTTTCCCCTGTTACAACCAGGGGCACCTGGATTTCATAAATCCTGTCCAGGAGGCAAACCTGGCTCACTAATGTCAGTGCTCTTTATTAGAGAGACGCGGGCGTTAGTAACACAGGAAGGGAAACCAGAGGGTGGGGAGGATGGCGCCTCTAAGGGTACGAATTCAGTTTTGCCCAGGCCGAGCACGAGGAGGGTCTGGGTTAGGCCAGAGATGCTGAGGGTGTGGCCATTTGCTGCGCAGCCGAGCAGGGGCCTTAGAAATATAAAGAATGTTTCCTGAACCATAATTTCTTCTCTGAAGTCAGGGCACAATCTCCCCGGACGTCCGAGCTGGATGCGTAGAGCATCCTCTCCGAGGAGAACCGGGCTCGCCGCAGCTCTGCTGCAGCGGGACGTGCAGGTAGACCCCCCTCCTTGGCGCACTCAGCCGGGTGGGGAGCACAGCTGTCAGCACGCACCACACCCCGCCCCGCCCTGCCCGGGTATCAGAAACCTCAGGGAAATGCCTAGATGCCCCCGCCTCAAGGAAAACCTTGGGGCCACACAGCCAGGAGTGCCCTGTGTGTGTCTGAAAGTTGCCCCGGCCCAAATTTACAGTTACAAGGATCAGAAGGGCAATCTCTGGCACTCCCCAAAGGAAATTATACCCACAGTTACCACTAGGAGCAAGGCAGGTCTTCACAGCCCTCCTCCCGTCTCACTGGCACCTTAGGAAGCAGGCAGTCTTCTTGTCCGCGTTACGGAGGAGGAAGCTGAGATACACTGCGGTTTAGGGGACTTGCACAAAGTCACAGGACTCTTCATCACTATGACATCTCCCCCTTAAAATAAAAATGACCAAACCTACATCACCAGCACCAGTGTTGGTCCTTGTGAAAGAGGGAAAACAGGCCAGGCCTGCAGCACCCTTGTCCCTGCAAAGCTGTGCAGCCTAGAGAGCACATTGGGTTCACTTCCACAGGCACTCGCCGGCCTGGCACTGCCTGCCTCACCTATGAGCACAGGGCCCCCGGGAAGAGTGAGAGCTGAGCCCAGCTTGAGATACCTGTCCCTAGATAAGGGGGTTTCTCGTTTCCCCCCTCTCCCTGCCTTCCTGGGTGCCTGGACACTTGCGATTAGAAACTGGACTGAGAATTTAATTTTTCTGCAGTTTGGGGCTGAGAATTGAGGATTGGGACTTTGAGTTTATAGCATAACCTTTTCTTATACCATTTCCTAAAATCAGTTATGATTACAGTCATCTCCCTGAAAAATCAGGACTGAAGACCCTCTTAGGTCCAAACTAGAGGGAAGAAGACATGTTCTCCTGGAATAAACCAAAAATAATTCTTATTTTAAAAAATCAAGACCAGAAGTCTCTCAACATTTAAACTTTACAGACTAATGGAATCTGAACCACAGGGTTAAACATAACAAACAACATACAGTAACAAACATTAAAGACATTTTAACACAAAAGCATCAGAGCAGCACTAGAAATTTTGCTGAGGCTGCCATTTAATTAATGCAAGTTGAACATGTGGCTTTGCTTACACGGGGTTCCAGGCCAGAGGCATGAAAGCCAGTGTGTGCTGGAGAGCCAGGAGGAAAAGCTGCCAGTGCAGGCCATGGAGCGAGGAGTGCCCTCCCCCAGCCCCACCTTGACACTCTGGGTTCCAGCGGCCCGGTCTCAGGACCCATCCTCCCACGTCACTCCTGCACTGACCCTACTCTTGCAACATTGCACTTGCAAGAGTGCGAGCTTCTTCAAACCCTGAGCGTGGCCTTATTCATTTTGGAATCTGTGGTGGGCTTGTTCAGAGAATGAATGAATGATAAAACAAATGAATGGAGAGAAACATAGAAGGGCAGGAAACTAATTCCTTCCTATAATAGAAAATTCTTGATGATACTGGAGAGAGTTGGCTGAAAAAAAGGTAATAATTCTTTTATTATTATTTAACTTCCTAAGTTATTAGAAAAGATGAGAGGGTGAGTCAAGATTTTCTGATTGGAAGAAGCAGAGACCTACTAGGTTCCTTTAAGCATCACGGGGTTTGAAGCCACTTGTGGGTAAGAAAGTAAGGGAATGGTCGAAGGAGGATATTGAATGTTCCCAACACAAAGAAATGATAAACGTTTGAGATGATGGATATGCTAACCCTGATGTGATCACTACACATTATGTGTATTGAAGCATCACTATGGACTCCATAAATACATACAATTATTATGTGTCAATTAAAAAATTAAATTAAATTTGAAAAACTCACTTCATATGGTTAACATATGGATCACATGAAATATGGAATAGATGAGAAACAAAAAGCAAGGACCATAGACCAAATGATGGGTCTGATGGCAACCCAGGAAAAGCCACACAGCTCAGCCTACTGGAGGAAGAGCAGCAGCAGAACCCGTGTGGAGCCCGACAGAGCCCAGGACATAGCTCAGGAACCAAGAGGTCCTTCAAGATCAAACCCAGCTCACCAGCAGCGGGGACCATCCATCGCACCTCCACACCCAGCCATTGGGACGACTAGACTGTTCTGTCTCTGCTGCTGTTCTCCTGCTGCTTATTTAAGTGCCTGTGGCTTCATGGCCTCCAATGCATGCTTTAACTCCATCTCTTTTACTACCAAGTATTCACTCTAAGTCTCCTTGTCAAGTTTGCCAAGACAGAGAATGTCACTTTCTGGTTGGGCTGAGCCTTCGTTTACTGGCTCACCAACCAGGAAGGGGGCTGCTGCTTGGGACAGGTGCATGGCCACAGTTCATTCAGCTGTGCCCAGAGCAGTAGGTCATGTGCGTGACTCTGTGTGTGGGCAGAGGCTCTGAGCAGGGACTGAGGGCGTAGCCATAGCAGGCATCCTGAGGGCCAGACCCCTGGCCCCAGATCACAGGCACGGCATGATTAAAATATGAGGCTGGAGGGGCAGAGATTACTTGGAGTAACACATCTAGTTTGCACACTTTTGACAGTTCTAGCTTATTTTTGACAATCACAGAGATTTCTTTCACTCTGCAAATGTGGAGAATACACAGCCCTAGGTTCTCCTGATGCCATTTGGATGCTCCAGAGGAACCACTTGGGTCAGAGAATCAACAATGGGTGTTTAGTGTTCATTTGAAGCTGCAGATTGGTGGGGACCATGGAGGGAGATGGCGAGTATGTGTCAATGATCGAAGTAATGCATTAATGAGGGAATCTGCAGGGTGACAAATATGGTTCAGAAGAGGATATGAGACCAAAGATTTTATGCACTCAGAGAACACAAAGGAATGCTGAAGTAAGACTGCAAGGTTAGATACAAAACTGGTTAACGTCCTACAGGGCAACAAAACTATAACTTTTGGGGTTATTTTTTTATACCACATAGAAATCATTTGCATCTCTGCCAAACAGAAAAATCATTTACATTTTAACAGTTTCTACACAGCACCATCTAATTTTACAGAGTTATAAATGTCTGGACTCTAATTAATAGTAAATAGTAACTCAAAGTCACCTTCCCCTAGGTAGCCAGATGACTCTCAGATAGGCTTTTTAGACATTGCATTAATTTAATATTGAAAGGACTTTTGGTTTTTTTCTCCAAGTTTTTATAATTCTTCTTAACAGAGGGAAAAATCAATATAATTTGCTTCAGTGGGTGTTAAAGAAGGGCAGACAATCGTGAATGTGGGAGGCATAAGGACTGGAGGCACCAGGGGTCTCTACCTGGCTTGGCCGCTCACCAGCAGTACGACCTGAAATCTCATCTCCCTGGATCTCAGTGTCCTCGTCAACAAAATGGGCTATTGAACAACACGCTTGGCAGGACTTCATCCTAAAGGTCATTTTCAAAATTAAAAAAAGAAAAGAAATGTACCACTTCCCTTTCCCCACACTAATCCTGAAAGAGAGAAAGAGGAAGGGAGAAGTGGGCGCAGGGAAGAAATTTATGCGCAAACGTTCCCCGGCCAGGAGAAGATAGTTTTTGTTTGTTTGTTTGTTTTGAGACAAGAGTCTCACTCTGTTGCCCGGGTTAGAGTGCCGTGGCATCAGCCTAGCTCACAGCAACCTCAAACTCCTGGGCTCAAGCGATCCTTCTGCCTCAGCCTCCCGAGTAGCTGGGACTACAGGCATGCACCACCATGCCCGGCTAATTTTTTCTATATATTTTTAGTTGTCCGATTAATTTCTTTCTATTTTTGGTAGAGACAGGGTCTAGCTCTTGCTCAGGCTGGTCTCGAACTCCTGAGCTCAAACAATCCGCCCGCCTCGGCCTCCCAGAGTGCTAGGATTACAGGCGTGAGCCACCGCGCCTGGCCTGAGAAGATAGTTTTGACGACTGCAGAGACCAGCACCCAATCGTGCGTCTTTCCGGGGTGGTGGGGAGAACGGAAATGGGGCTTGGCCTGCACCGAGCTCGGTGGCGCTTATGGGCTGCGCTCCCTCGGTGGAGCGCGGGACAGGAGTCACTGGCAGGCCGATGGTGAATTTCCTCACCAGCATCACACTTCTCTGCAAAAAGTCAAATTGCTCTTGTCTGCTGGCCGCGCCGGAGTGGCGGCTGATCATCTGGCCGCGGAGCTCCCCGCCTGCCCCGAGGGAACCCACCCAGCCGCTGTGGCGGTGGCGCACCGGGGGCTGGGGCTCCTCCCCGCGCCCGAACCGCCGTGGTGCTCGGGGACGCACTGCTGGCTCGGCAGAGACCGCCCCTCGCGGCCGGGCCAGATCTCCCCGCGGTTCGGGGCGGGGTGCTGCATCAATGAGCCACCCTTGCTTTGTTAAGCACACGCTGCCGTTTCAGGCCACACTTGCCAGTACCATGGGCATTTTCTGTTTTGACACAAGCGGGGACGCGCTGGCGCTCTTGACTGTGAGTTGCAGATTGTGGACGTTGGTGTCTCCGCTGCCTTAGCCCCGAAGGATGGAGGGTGCTTCCCCCTCACTCGCCATTCTCATTTTCCTTCTCGAGTCGCTGACGTTGGCTAAGCGCTGGGAGTTTTCTCTTAGGCCTGAGCCATGGGTCCCCTTTTCCCTGGGAGGTGAAAGGGTATTCAGAAAGGAGAGCAGCTTCTCTTTATTCTCAGAGACCGCTTGAACACACCACTCTTCATCTCCGGAGTAGATGGAACCATGGAACCCTGCCCTCTGTTTTTTTCTGTTAACTCTAACTCCTATCAGATCCGCAAAAGCCAAGACCTGACTCTCTCCAGCTCACAGGCATCCCGACAAGAGAAAGAAAGGACGGGGGACCAGGAAGACACCAAGAGGTGTCTGGACCCGCAGAAAGGGCTTTAGAACACAGTGCTGTGCACATGTCCAACCAATGCTTCTTAATGGGGTGGGGGAGTGGAGTGGGGAGCGCTGAGGACATTTAGGCAGAACAGTTCCTCTCGGGTTAGGACAGGGCTGCCTTACAGGAAGTGTAACATCACTCGCCTCCCCATCTTTGTGACAGCCCAAAACACTACCACCTATGTCCAAACACCCTGTAGGGAGTGAGGTGTCTCCTTAGGTTGAAAACCATGGTTAGATCATTTCCTAAAATATATTCCAAAAGACATTAATTAGTTCCTTGAGATAGAACTAGGTGTTATATGAAAAGAGTTCCATGGTCAGTGTCATGCTGACTTTGGGAAATGGTGGGTTAAAAAGGGGAACAGGATTTACTTACAGGACTTCTCAGATCCTTTATTATATAAATACATGTTTTGAACCACCAAGAGGGAGAGAGAATCTGCAGATTCCCAAATTTAATTGACCACGGAATTCTTTTTCTTTAGGGCTCCCTTTGCATGGAATCTATCTTGGATGACTCAACTATACTGTATCCTCCAGAGCATTCTCTGGGGACTTCTGTGTCCCCCCCCCCACAGTGTGAAGTACAGGAGTGAGCAGTCAAAAGGCCCTTATGTTTTTACTGAATTGAAACACCTTCAGAACTCTGGCAAACTATTAATAGAATGTGTGAAGATACCAGGAAGCAGGCCAGAGCCTCAGGAAACCGCTGCAAAGATGACCTCACAAAGAAACCAGTGTGGTGGGGCTCCTGGACCACTCGGGGGGACGTGACATGTCCTGCTCCTGCTAGGGTGCAGCCCGGCTGGCGCCTTGGGTTTGCATGGTTCAGGAAAAGGAAAATAGCCCAGGTGTTTGGAAGAGAAGTACGTGTGGATGAAATTATTCAAATGTTGACAGATGGATTGGGTCTCCTCTCCTGCTGGCCTGGCAGCCTCTGTGTGGAAAGCCTTGCCCGGGAGCTGGGTTATAGCAGCTCTGGTGAGATGCTGGAAATATAAGCCCAGACAGATATAATGGCAGTGAGTCAGAGTAAACCGACAACCATCAGGTGCCCAGGAGGGAGTCTGAAGCCAGGAGACGCGCTGGGCAGAGCGGAGCGAGGAGCAGGGCTCTCCTGTTGTGCAAAACACAAAGAGCAGAGTGTTCAAGTCCAAGGATCAGGTTTCTCAAAATGGAAGCCCAAGCTGTGCGTGCTGAGCTCCAAGGTCAGGGGTACAAAAACCTGCCTATTCCCATGCAGGAGGGTGCCATCCAAA
Source organism: Indri indri (assembly GCA_004363605.1). Lineage (NCBI taxonomy): Eukaryota > Metazoa > Chordata > Mammalia > Primates > Indriidae > Indri > Indri indri. Next base: position 19,440 of record RJWJ010019164.1, on the reverse strand, counting down.
CATACCCACTTCTCCCAGGGCATGGGCAGGGGGCCAGGGGCGACAGGGCCCTGCTGCTTCCCATGTAAAACTGGGTGAGCAGCCCAGTGCTGGCAGGGGCCTGGCACCTCACCTGCACCCTCCCAGGCTGGTAACCTGTGTTCTACTCTCCACGTGCTCTGTGCCAGTGCAACTTCCCTCTGAGCGCTTATAAACTGTTGGCTTTTAAACGTTTTTCCAGATTAACCGGACTAGCCAGTGCCTAAGGAGACAGGATCAAAGCTCCAAAGAAAGGAAAGAAAAAGTAGCAATCCCTACTTCTCCAGGGCTGGTGGGCTCTGAGGACCCTGCTGAACAGCCCAGGGTGCCTTAAAAAAAAACAAAAACAAGGCCTGGGCAACTTTTTTTGCTCACAGGTCACAGTCAAGTTTATTAAACTTGGATGACAGTAAACCTATGACTAACTGGATAATTAAAGCCACAAGTCTAGAGGCTTGGGTGGGTCCCTCCTCTGGAATCTCCAGTGGTCTGTCCCATAGGCAAGTGTCTCTCGTCCTCCCTGTAGCAGAAATGCTTTTGTGAATTTGAAACCCTCGGTGGTGACCTCTGCCTCCTCTCAAGGTCCATTGCCTCATCCACCCACGCCACCATCCCTGTCCACGGCAGGGAAGGAGGAAATCTAACCCACGGGCCACAGCGCAGCCCAAACTCCCCGCCCTGCCCAGAGAGAACATGACAGAAGATTTCCAACTAAAACCAAAGTTTCTCAGCAAAGCTTCCTGCCAGGCAGCTGTGCCGGAGGGCGCAGCGTGCCTCCCTCTGCTCTTTCTGTTCTGTGAAACTTCTCTGCTTCAAGCCCTTGAGAGCCTCCCCACTTCCTGGGGAAAGTGGACTGAATTTCAAAGCAGACAAGGCCCAGCTAAGAAACCCCTGGGTGGCTTCAAAGACTGCGTCTCCTCCCTCTGAAGCTTCTGGTGAAGGTTTCTCCCTCATTTCTGAAACAACATAAAGAGCTGCTGAAGTTTACAATGTCCCCCAAGGCATTTCTGTGGTTGTACCTTTAATCTAGGGCTCATGGGGCTCTGCAGGAATGTCCTGGCCCTTACTGCCTTGGGGACATCCCTGTGGTGCCTCTGCTCTCGGCTCCAGCCCACCTCCCTGACTGCCCCAACCCCCCTGTTCTCTCCCTGGTGTGTGCCCTTGTCCACCGAGGGTGGCGGAGGGGCTGCAACTAAGGGTACGGTGGGCTATGTGATTTTTTGTGTGCTATTCCAGAATAGGTTTGTTTTAATTAAAAAAGAAAAAAGTTCCCTCCAAATCTTTGAGGACCTTTGATTCCAGGAAGGTGTGGACCATGTTTAGCCCATGGCTCCGTGTACCCCTTGGCCTACAGCTGCTTAACCGTAGATATAAGGTCCCTAACAAGAAAAGTAAGAGTAATTTGGATTTGTACTTTTTAGCAAAAACCTCTTTCTACTAGTTAACCTGTAAAACTCTAGAGGGCAGGGGTTCTCTGACATTGAATCTCATGGTCTTGCAACAGTGCCTGGAAAATCGTAAGCGTTCTCTGGTGATTGCGTTTGTTGGATTATTATCTTTCCTTAAAAAGAAAAAAAAAACATTAAAAAGTCACTATTTCAGCACAAGGTGGTGTATTTGCAAGTACTTAAACGAAACTCATGTTGAGAAATTGCGTATGTATCATCTACATCTCGCGTCATCAGGAGCTAGTGTTACCAAACCTCTTGTCTCATCCACCGTCTTATCATCTCTGTTGAGCAGACTAAGACACAGCAAACCAGAAGAACCTTCAGGAGACCTTCAAACTGATAAGGGCGTTTGAGTCAAAGAAATCCTGCAGAGTTCTAAAGCAAAATGAAAAGTATAAAGATGATTGTCCCGTGAAGTGACCTCAAGCCTCAGAGCTGCATCAGATGTCACCATCTGCCTCTGGTCTCACCATAGGGCCACTGAGGATGCTCAGTGTGGAGCCTCTTTGCTGTGGCTGTGACTTCCTGGCCGGCTAGGTCTGAGAGAGGTAGGGAAAGAAGCGTGTGGGAAAGCTCGGTGAGGCATGGGGGCGGGGGGTGGGTGGCCTACGACACACAAAGCCACAGTGGGGACCACCTCCTCTGGAGAAGCAGCTTGGTTGTCCTGCCTCACCCAAACACACACTCCAACTTAAAAAACCATTGTGCATAACTCCAAATACAGATCCATGCTGTACATGTGCATGTCCGGCCAGATTTCTTTGTTCCTGGGGAGAAACATAAACTATAAACATCACATTCCTTTTCAGGGTTGAATTGCTACTGCTTAAAAGTCAAAGAAAAAAAAGTTGAATCAAACCATCTATTAACAGAAAAATTTAAGTAAGAACAGCGTGAGTTCCTGCCAGTTGCTGATGACAGATTTTCCAGAAGGGAATGATGTGCCGCCAAGGTGGTTATTAAGTGTGATGATAACCACCAATTTAGTGAGGGGTCAGTGGTATGTTTGCTTATTTATTTATTTTTAAATATTGAAACCCTCTGAGTTATACGCCGATCATTTACTTGAAATAATACCAAATAGTAGCATTATGGTAACAGAAAGAATTCAACCACTTCCTGGCTCATAATGAGTATTTCATTTTATTCTACTTTTCTAGAGTTTAGACACCACTTAGAAGTAATCTCTAAGTTGGGTCAACCCAAATCTAAGGAAATCTTCCCTGGTGTCCCTTGAGCTTGTTAATCCCAAAACAGTCTCTGGGATACCCTCTAAACAATGTGACTAAGCCCCTGTCCCCCAGGCCATCTGCTGCCAACAAGCCAGGGCACCAGGCCTGGAGGGCCGCGTGTTGGTCATAATGAGCCATCTGGCTGCCTGGCGGAAGGAGCCCACTGGCAGGTGTCTGGGATGTTACCGACATTCATTACCACTGACTTTTGCCAAGAAGAGAAGCAGGTTTGGTTTTATCCATAACAGCCCAGCCTGGTGATAAGAATGTCTCCTCTTGGTCGAGGACACTTTAAGGAACTATGCTCAAAATTCTCAACCTCGACATTGAATTTTTTTCTTGAGCAGTGGACCCTGCCCCACTGGGCTGTTCTGGGACTTCATTCTAACCATTCCCTTCCTCATCCAGAACAAAGGGGGTCTCTACATAGCTTACTGCCTTTGCATTTGTCCTGACCAAGCACAATGGCAGGGCCAAGGCTTGGCTCTTAGAGATTTTCTTTGTTTATTAGGTTTCTCTCCAGAGAAACAGAACCAATAGGAGATCTCTCTCCCCCTCTCTCTCCCCCCGCTCCTCCCTTTCTCTCTCTGTGTGTATGTGTGTGTATAAAAGGAGATTTATTATGAAGAATTGACTCGTGGTTAGAGAGGCTGAGAAGTCCCATGATCTGCTGTCTGTAAGCTGGAGACCCAGGAAAGCCCGTGGTGTGATTCAGTCCAACTGCAAAATCCTGAGAACTAGGGGAGAAGATGGTTGAGGTATCAGTCAAGAGCTGGAGAAGATGAGATGAGATGTCCCGGCTAAAGCAGTGAGGAAGGAAAAAAGGTGCAAATTCCTTCTTCCTCTGCCTTTTGTTCTATTCAGGCCCTCAACAGATTGGGTGATGCCCACCCACACTGGGAAGGGCAATCTACTCGACTGAGTCCACCGATTCAAATGCTAACTGCATCTGGAAACATCCTCCCACACACACTCAGAAACAAGGTTTTACCGACCCCCAAGCACAAGTCCATGCAGCCCCCAACCTGCTTCTTGCTTGGTGTGCAGGGAGCGAGGGGCCACTGCACAGCTCCCACCATGGACCCCACTCCTCTGTTCTCGCTGCCACTTAGAGGGAGTCTGGACACGTGTTTCCTGGACCAAAGTCATCCCTGAGAGCTGTAGTTTCTTCCTGCCTAGGCTCCCACACAAACACAAAAGCCTCCTCCCTGTTTACTAAGCCAAAGAATGGCAGGATCAAAACTTTTGAAAGAAGAGCTAACGACAGCTTTAGCCTTAGCATTCCACAACTTCTTATTCACACTGGGACTTTTGTAACTCTGGGACAGCTGGAGACACATGAACGTGAGTTCAAAAGCTCACATGAAGGACGCCGGCCTCTAGGATGCAGGGGAGGCTGGTTAGGGTTCCTAACCTGCTCTTTGGACTTGGGGCAGGTGGATCTGATGTTCCAGACCACAGCACAATGGCGAGAAGTCCCTGGACCCTCAGGAGCAAGCGAGCGGATGGTCACAGTCAGGGTTCAGGCACCGCTGGCCCCAGGTGAGCCCAAGACACAGGCTCCAACGCCAAACTGGCTAAGAAACAGACAGGACCCAGAGCCCGAGCACACACAGGCAGCCCCCTCATGCCAGCCTAGCCAGATGCTCCGCGATGTTGGCGGGCTCCCTGGGATCACACACCAATTAGGCTTGGGGGCTGACTATGAGCCCTGCCATCTCCTCTGGACTGAATTGTGTGGAATGTGCTAAAAGGGGCTTTGGATTCAAAAAACGTTAGAGCCCTGCAAGGTACCCTAGATAGCATCTGTTCCAGGGTTCCCAACAGTGAGACTGCTCTTCAGAATCATCTAGAATATTTTCAAAATATGGATTCCTAGGCTCCAGCTCCACCCCCAACACACACACACACACACACACACACACACACACACACACACACACACGGGGGTTGTAATGAGCAGTGAGGTTTGGGAACCGCTGATGTAGTCCAAACCCTTCATCTTGGTTTTTCAAATACAGTACTAGGTTAAGTGACTTTTCCAAGGCCACATAGCTGGTTTGGCAGGACTTGGATTAGAGTACAGGTCTCTTGACTATAATCCAGGGCTTTTTCTACAATGCACTTTCCTGGCGGTACCCATAAATAGGGCTGCCAGACTACAACAAAGATTTTTGGATGTGGAAAGAAGGTAAGAAGCACAGTCTAAGGCCAGATGTGGTGACTTGTTCCTGTAATTCTAGCACTTTGGGAGGCTGAGGCAGGAGGATTGCTTGAGACCAGGAGTTCAAGACCAGCCTGAGCAACAGTGAGACCCCCATCTCTATGAAAAATAGAAAAATTAGACAGGCATGCTGTCATGAGCCTGTAGTCCCAGCTACTCAGGAGGCAGAGGAAGGAGGATTGCTTGAGTCCAGGAGTTTGAGGTTGCAGCTACTGTACTCTAGCCTGGGGCAACAGAGTGAGACCCTGTCTCAAAAAAAAAAAAAGCAGTCTTTGTGCGTGTAAATTAACCCCAGATAATTTTCCCAATATTAACCTCAGTCTCAAGTCTTTCTGGGCTAGAGATTCTGCATCTAGCTCTACAATTATTAGTTTCCCTTTTCCTTTGAGAGGTGAGGGAAAGTACTGTATGTGCGTGTGGAGACTCCTCTGTGCCTTGGTTTGTCTCTATTTAAAATAGAGGGAATGGCTGGCACCCTATGTCTTCTTCTTTGGGCTCCGCAGATCAACTGAATGAGCACACAGAGGCATCCCGTGAACCCCAAGGCAGGGAAAGAAGCTTCTGTGCCCACGCAGAGGTATTCTTAAAGTCAGGGCTGCTCTTGCAATGATGTTGGAATATCATTGTGGGTCCTCTGGCTACTGTCCATCCAGGAAGGGCTGCCTGTATTTTCCCAGTTTCTGGAGGGCTGGTGAAATATTTCCTCAGGGTGATCTCAGGAGGAATCCCAGTTTTGAGGGACTGAACAAGATAAAAAATTAAATACTACTACTACTAAGTAGCTGGCATTGAGTTGGTAGTAAGTGCCATGCATTGTGCCAAACTTTTATATGCATTAGGGTATTTGACCCTCACTACAGCCCTAGTGAAAGAAATATAAATTAAAAGTATAAATATAAATGAAGTGCTATAAGTATTCCCATTTCGCAGATGTGGAAAATTAGGCTCAGAAAAGTTAAAGAACTTGCCCACGATCACCCAGCTGCTAAATGACAGAGCCAGGATTCAAACCCACATGGTCCCGGGGGCGAAGCTCTGATAAAGGGGTTGATGACTGGTCACTGTCATCATGAGCTTGACCTTTTCTGTAGCAATGCCGGGTACTTCCCAGTGAGGTGTTGCGCCCCAACCCAGCCAAGGCCAAGGGCAGCACAGACGCAGTAGCCGTGACTCTGCTGGGAGGTTAACAGCCCCATTCAGGGACTGCCTGACCCAGCCTGACCAAATTAGAGCAAGTAATGGGTGTGACATAATTTGACATGTACATTGTTAATTGAACCCTGTGGGAGATGATTTAAATAGAGATAAATACCATACTGTGAACTATTTGGGTTATGAAGCTCTTATTCTCTGACTCTTGCAGGAAAATAGAATTGTGTCATGAAAAACTGAAAACTCCCAAGAAGCTGTTCCCTAGTCAGGAGAGCAGTGGGGTAGCTGGATTGGAGAAGGTTCTTCTTGGAAGTTTCAGAGATTTCACTCTCACCTCTTAGCATCTTACTCCCCAAACACTTGCAAAGCCCAAGTTAAGAACCACTAACTCTGCTTATCCTCCTTGCAGAAAATTCCTAACCCCCAGCACCCAGAACCCAGACTGCAAAGCCAGCCCTGGTAAGCTGCAAAATAGGCACAGCTTCAAGGCCCAAATGCACCCCTTGCCCCATTCTCCCTTTCTCAGCTTCCCAGAACCAACAATCTACCCAAGGTCCTCACTGAGTGGCCCACACAGATATACTGTGTCTGGGCATCGCCCTGTTCCCAACTCCTAGTCCGGTTCCTTCATCACTATCAAAACTCACCTGTCCCAGTTCCTGTGCCTCATACTTGCTTCCTGACCTTCATGAGGAATATGGGTGCCCCATGTGCTGGCATCACTGATCCTGATGGCTTCTGTGTTTGTCCTCTCAGGCAAGACCCACTGAGTGTATAATGTGTAACCAGCACCCAAGAAATGTCTCCTGTTGAATTAATGAATGGAGGTAAGAGCAGCAAAAGTTTTGCACGAAATCTCATGCCTTACATCAGTAAGTCTAATATTGGATTTCAGGCTAGTCAAAATGAAATTTGGGAGCAAAAAATTTTAAAAATTTTTGAAAAATTAAGGTCCTTGAAATAATACCACCTGGTGAGGATGACCACGATAAATATGAGACACATAGAGTCCTCCCAACATGCATCCTCCTTTTTCTCCTTCCCAGCAGTGCCCCATACTTCCCAGCCATGCGGTTGGCAGGATTAACATAGTTGCAGTTCTCTGGGTAGACGTTGGTAGGTTTAAGCCAACCAGTGGACCCCATCATTCTAGCTCCAGAAATTAATTTAGGGATGGTCACCTAGTTCAGTCCAATGCCAGGAGACTTTGCTAGGGGATTCTGGGGGAAACAATTTCCTTTTTCTAAGGAAACGTGGACAAGGATGCATATAACTCAGGTTGTGTCTGGCAGCCATCTTGTGATCACCAGGCAAGACAGGCTAAGAATAAAGCCAGCACCGTGGCAGACTAAGAAGAGACAGTCTTCACTGACTCATCCAGCCACTATATCGGACCTTACCTGAAGCCCACTCAACCTCTGGATTTCTCAATTATGTGAGAAAATAAAGCCTCTTTTTGTTTAAGCCAAATAATATACAATAATATATAACCCCTTGATTCCTTTTTATGACTGAGTTCAGAGACTATATTTCATCATTTTAAATCATTTTTATTTTATGGCCTATTTAACTTAAACAAATAAACAAACTAAAACACCCCAATTCTTCACTCTTCTGTCAAAGCGTTACCAAGATCCTTCGGCTTGTGACATCCCAGGCGAATGAAGAAGTAACGGTGGTTTCAACAAAATAGAAGCTTATTTCTCTCTCGTGTAAAAGAAGGCTGGAGTCTGGCTGGTATGGGAGGTACAGTGTCATCAAAGTTCGGCCTTTCGTTCTGCCATCCTTAGCATATGGCTTCATCTTCAAGATCACTTCACGGCCCAACGTGGCAGCTAGAGCTCAAGCCATCAGATTGATCTTCGTATTCCAGGAAGGCACGGAAGGAAGGGAGAAGGAGAAAAAGAGGTGTATCAGTGGTCTGTCCCCTCCCAACAACTTCCTATGTCTCACTGGCCATCGGCTGCAAATATGGCTGCCAAGTGCAGTCTTTAAGCTAAACACATTGCCACCAGATTAAAACCTGGGTTGTGAGGCTGAGGGAAAAGGGAAGAATGGATAGTGGATAGGCAACTAGCAGTTTCTGCCCCACGCTACTTAACAAGCAAGCCAAGTTTCTGTGTTCAGATCTGCTGCTTGGTGCCTGCTCCTCCAAGGAGACCCTGTGTTCAAGCTGCAATTACTCTCTCCATAGGCCCTTAACATTGAAAGCTGGGTTTTTCCCCCCGCCAAGCATCCTCTGACCAGCATCTTCTGATTTTTCCAGCTAAGAAGCATTTGTGGAGCACCTACTGTTTTTTTGTTAGACCACATGAGTCTTTCATTAGAATCTTCACTTTGGTTTAACTGATCACATACTTGAATTTCTTCTGTCATGCCCCAGCCAGAACTATGCTCTTTCCAACACAAGTCTGCTCTTCAATAGGTCAGTTTCTAAGTTCCTTCGGGCATTAACTTTCTCAATCTAGTGTATAAGGCACTGTGGCCTAGGGTAATTGTGGTTGGCAAAGCAGCTGAGTGGGACTGGTCTTCTCCAAATCACCGTGGATGACAGGGTATGATTTTGCCTGGGGACAGGTGACTGGGTGAGGCTAGGGCAATGATTTCTTCTTCAGTTCTCTCAAGGCCTGTGGCCCCTTATGGTACATTTCAGCCCCATAGATAGAATTGCAAGCCTCTGTTAGCAACGAATGGCACAAACAGGCAAAGTCAAACAATAGCAATGAAGTGAATTATTGTTTTGCTAGAGACAGAACATCTGCCCCTCCCCACCTCACCTGCACAAAAGCAGAAGAAATAAGAAAAAAAAAGACCCAATGTCTGATAATGCTAACAAAACGTGTTACCTTGAGTCTTCCTATACAGAATACCTTTCAGAATTACCTAGTTCTTTCATTTACTTGAATTTTCCCATTTTGATTTTAATTATAAACTGAAAGCTATTGTAACTCATAATTTTACATTCTGTTATGTCTTTTCAAATAGAAACATCATCAGGCAGATGTGAACAATTATCCCCAATTGTAATTTTTTTAAGATGAAGTCTTCAGAGGAACAGCTAAATTATACTTTAAATCATTGGTTTAAAACTGAACCTATGAGACCCGATATTATGGGTTTAACCAAGATGACTTGACTTTGGATTTTATAAATTTTGTTTACTTATCTAGTAAGTAACTAGATAAGTTTTATTAGAGATACTCAGACATTTTTAAACCAAATGATTCTAATAATGCATAATTTAGAGCCAGAGGCATTCATCCTTTTAATGACCAAATGATAAATGGCAAAGAGGTTTAAGAGGGAAGAGGCTCTGTTACTATACTGAGAGGGCAGGTAAAGAAATTCCAAAGGAACATGTTAGCATATGTCCTCTCTGATTTTTAATTTCCAACAACAGATGGTTACATCACAGTTCCAAACATTCCCGTATAATATTTGGACTAAACAGAGCTTCATTCTCCAGGGAAAACAGGCAGCATAAACTGAAAAGAGGTGCATTTTGCTGATAAGCCAATCTGTACTCAAACATCACACCATTTTCACTACGACAGGATCCTTCTGGAAAAGCAATATTGGAATGACTCCGTTCCTCTAAACAGAAACAGTCACCAGTGTCCAAGGCCACTGGGAGAATAGGATAGATGTCAGAGGACTTGTCTTTTTGGAGCTAGAGAGGATATACTGAGGAAAGCACACACTGAAACAGACGGGATTTATCTCAGAAAGGTCATTTGAAAGAGAATTTACCCAGGAAGGGCATCCTCCTCTACCTTTGGGTAGAGGGCTAGCCAGGTCTCTGGCAGCCCTACCGCCTGGGCTTCTTGCCAGGGCTGCAGCACCCCTACGGGCAGTTGAATAGCCTGACCCTGGCAGCAGAGAAACCCTGGATAGGCCTCTGAGGCTGGGGAGCCTGACTGTTACCCCACTGATGAGAAATTGTACTGTCCTTGGAGACATTGTCTTCCCACTGACTTTAAGAGCCTCCCTTTGTTTTTTCCCTCCCAGTATACCACAGCTTGATTTTCTCCTCTCTTTTTGCACAGACGATCCTGAGCCACAAAGCTCAGGGGACCACGAGTATCATTTTACACAAGCAGCACGGTCCTGTACAGATAGCTGTGTGACACTGGGCAAGTCACTTAACTTCTCTGTGTCTCAGTTGCCACAACTGGAAAATGGAGATTCTAATACCATTCACTTTATGAGACTTCTAATAAGCATTCAATGAAATCCTATTTGTAAAGCACTGGAGAACGAACAGCACCTGGCTGAGAGAGTTCCGTAAGGGTTGGCTATGGATACAGGTAACAGGTGAGCAATCGCTTCTACTGCACTTTCTCCCTGGATTTACATTTCACTTAAATGCACAGTGGCCTTTCCAAACAAAGAACAAAGATGACAAGAAAATGAAATGTCTCACTTGGTCTTGGAATCCTTTAATTCTGTCAATATTTCTTGAGATATCAAAAGATACCTCCGTGTGTGTGTGTGTGTGTGTGTGTGTGTGTAGATTCTTTTAATTACACAAAGTCTTTGCTGATTTGGTTAAATTTTAATCTAATGGTGAAGGGCTAAATCGTATTTGTTAACTATTAGCACGTGGGTTTCAGGAACATGTGGATAAAATGTAACTAACGTTATCTTGGTTCAAATTCCTTTTTTGTGACCGACTGTTGTCTCAATGAAACTTCGAAGGGTTTTTGTTTGGTCTTTTTCTTAGTTACAGCAGAGAGTAAAATAAGTACGTCCAGACTTTCTCACAGGGACACAGATTGATGCCAAATTAGGTCTGTAGAGGCCTCATTTTGGCTTCTTTGGTCACTGTGCAGAATGTATTTTCATGCACATTGAAGACAGTCCATTAGTTCTTGGCAAGGAGAATTAAGTTTGCAAAGCTGCTCTCTCTCACAAGCCTCCCCTTTCTCATACACGAAATCGAAATCTCGCTGAAGGTGAGAGGCTCTCCCCCTTTGTGGAGAGGAGGGGCAAATTCCATTTGCGATTGCCCTGCTGCACCCCTGACAATCACCTCCACGAGGCCCCTGGACTCTGGTTTGGATCAATCATTAAGTTCCAGTGCACAAAGCAAGTTAAAATTTCTCCCTCCCTTCCAGGAGAGAAGTATTTTTATTTCAAAATCATATAGTAAGGGCTTTGAAAAGTAATTCACAGACATCGTTGCCTCTGGGGAAGGTATGTCCATTCACATCAGAAATTTTCCATCAATGCCTTACGTGTTGGGTTTACTGAGCTTCTGAGCTCTCACAACGCAGCTGAAAAGGAAACAAAGAAGTTTTGCTCCTATCTGTTCCAGTGAAAATGAAAGCCCCGATGATGTGGGTTGAGTAGGTTTCTCAATGGAACCTTTAGACTGGGTTGCTGGGATTTATTTAGTTATTTATTTCATAGTACCTAACTGCCACTGGGTGTGGACTCCTTGACCTAAATGTGTTCTCTGAGCAAAGCCTCCTTCACAGAGAGGTGAGCATTGTAGTGAGAGGTGTTGAAGTGCTAAGGATCAATATTCACTAGCAACCAGAATTTTGGAACATGGTTACCACGGTAACGTTGTCAGCCCTAAAATCACTGTCATGAGGTGAAAAAAATCCTCTTAAAATAAATGAAACCAGAAAAGGTATATTTATAAACGTCTTACCAAACACCTATCTGTTCACAAAGTAGAATGTGTTGTTTGAGCTATAGATACTCAAAGATTGGGAGAAATTCATGACATGGAATTTTTCTTGAATTAAAAGAATTTGCTCCAAACACATGATCTGTAAAAATAACTAATACAGATTATTTTTAAAAGGGGGAGAGTTCTAAGGAATTATGGGCTTGTACAATTAGATATTACACAGCTGTGATATCAAAATTCTGCACTAAACTACCAATTGCTTATTGAAATTGGTAAAATGATACTTGTTTCAGACTAAATGCCCAAATTTTCTTATGTATAAGTTATACAAGTTATTTCAGGAAGGATCAATAAATAAAGTGCCATAAAATTTTTTGCACCATGGGAAAAAGACGTTGGCCGCACATTAGATAAAAACACTTCGGCACAGTTTCTGCCTTGCTCTTGCAAGGCTCCATCCCTCACTGGTCTCTCCTTACTAAGGGAGCCACAATTTTATCTAGAGCAACGGTGTGCACAAGCGAAAATATTCGATTGTGTAACCTCCCTTGCAGCTACAGGTGGCCATATGTTACAGTCCTGGCCAGTAATACATAGGCAGAAGTCCCTGAGAAGGGTATTGTTGGGAGACAATTCTCCATGCTCTCTCACATTTCTGCATATCTTGCAAGCAGAGACACTGACTGCCTTTTATTTGACTCTTTCCAGAATGTGTAGCATATAGCCTTGGAAAATAGAGATACTGTCTCTCCAGAGAAAAAGTAAAACTTGCTTATACCCTTACAAGACAGAGATAATGTTTCTCTCCAGAGCAAAGGGCAGGCTTGCCTACTACCAATTATAAGATTTGGCATCCCTAAGTTCAGGGTTCATCTGTAAGAATCCACTGTGTGTGCAGGAATTCCTGTGGGCCTATCTGTATTGCCCCCATGAGACTTAAGGGCAAGAAGAACTGCCTCCAATATGCTGATGCTCATGCTGCTGGCTGTGTTGTGACTAATGAAGTCCTTTGTCTCTAACCCAGGAGTCTTGTGTCTTTTGCCAGCATCCATGAAACCACAGGAGGCTAACTTGTTAGCTTATAAGTAGGATAAAATATGGACCTTTCATAGTTCTTGACAGGCTATTTCTTCCAGAATAAAAAAGTAAAGGAGGAGAAAGCTCCTTTCCCTTTGCCCTTCGTCTTTCTTCCTGCCTTAAGGTGCAACAACTGTCTTGGGACCATGAGGTGACAGCAAGAGGACAAAGGCTTACATGCTAAGGATGGCAAAGCAGTAAGATAAAGAACCTGGGTTCCTGGTAGTTACTTCACTAGCCTTGAAATGCATCATTTGAAACTTCTTGACATATGAGATCAACGTTAATTTAAACAATTAACATTGTTTAAATAAACGTTAATTGGTTTTTCCCAACCAAATGCATCCCTAGAGTGTGTATCAAGCATAGTAACTACATAATAGTAATTGCATGAAACATATACAATTTAGGGCTGACATGTTGCTACCTTCCTTACCTTTTGATGCTGATTTTACCTTTCTGTGTATAAACATCATTGTCCGTATCTCTTGCAAACTAATTCAAATCTTTTTGGGAAAGATGATGGGTGAAAATCAACTCAAAAAGTATAATTTGGCCTTGGGCTAAATTTATTGGAGAACTGTCAAAAGTTTTCCCTTAAGATGTTAGTCAAGAAAGCAATAAGAATAGGATTATCCCATCTCTGCAAACTCCACTGCATGCCGTGAGGTTTATTTAGTCACCAATGTGCATGCAGCACCCAGCACAATGGCTGGCTCATGGTTGGCCCTCAAATGTTTGCTGACCAAGCTTTCGTGAAAGGTCTCTCTTTTCAAATGTGTTGTTATACCCAAAGAAAATTAAGATTTAACACAGACTATTTCAATACATTGATCTGTCACTTGACTACAATAAATGTCTTAAGAAAACAGTTGGGCCTGGTGGCTCACACTTCTAATCCCAGTACTTTGGGAGGCTGAGGTGGGAGGATCACTTGAGGCCCGGAGTCTGAGACCAGGCCGGGCTGTTTGAGACCCTGTCTCTGTGAAAAAAGAGAAGAAAAGAAAGAAAGGAAGAAAGAGAGAGAAATAAAACTTCATAGCTCAACTTCAAACTTCAAAGAACTCCTCATCTTTGCTTTTAGTGACTACAAAATGCTGCATAACTTAACAATGGAGTCAAAAGAATCAACTCAACCTCAGAAGCTGGTTCAGTAGGACACCAGAAGTAATGACAATTGTCATCAGAACATGTTTGAATGCCACGAAGAAAAATTAGATAAACTTTGAAACTTGTATCTAGAAGAAAAATTAATGAATACATAAAATGAGATTATACAAAGGCAGTTTAGATCTTCACACCAAAAATAGGATAAACAAGAAGATAGTATGTGAAATAAGATGAATTATAAACATCTTTAACATATCTTTAGTATATGTTATGATCCTAATCTTTATTGCAAAACCTTAACTATGAGAAATTTACCTATAATAGGTATCCTCAGTATGATTTCCGCTTACAAAGCTATCAAAACCACAACGTGGTACCATATCATGCCCATTAAAATGTCTATTACTTTTTTTAATAAAAAGAAAATAACTCAGCAAGAATGTGGAGATATTGGAATCCTTGGGCATTGCTGGTGAAAATGTAAAACAGTGCAACCACTGTGGAAAACAGCTTGGTGGTTCTCGGAAATTAAACATAGAATTACCATGATTCAGCAATTCCACTCCTAGGTATGTACTCAAAAGAATTAAAAATAGGACTTGAACTGATGCTTGTACACCAGTGTTCATAGCAGCATTATTTTCAATACCCAAACATGGAAACAATCCAATGTCCATCGACAGATGAATAGATAAATAAAATGTGTTATATACATACAGTGGGACATTATTCAGCATTAGAAAGGAATGAAATTCTGATGCTACATGCTACGTGCTACAACATGAACCTTGAAAGCATCATGCTAAGTAAAATAAACGAGATGCAAAAAGGCAAATATTACATGATTCTATTTATATGAGGTGTCTAGAATAGGGAAATTCACAGAGGCAGAAAGTAGAATGGTGGTTACCAGGGGCTGGAGGATGAGAAAATAGGGAGTTATTGGATACAGAGTTTCTATCTGGGATGATGCAAAATTCCTGGAAGTAGACACGGTGGCAGTTACATAGCATTAAGTGCATTATGAATGTACTTAATGCTACTGAATTTTGTACTGAAAAATGGCTAAAATGATAATTTTTATGTTATGTGTATTTTAACACAATAACAAAAATTCATGAAACAAATTAAACCAAAAAGGTGCGTTTTGTTTGTTTGCATTAGGAAGAGAAAATAGGACAGGTTTTTAAATTTCGTTTGCGGATTTTATTTTGTTTTGTCTTTGCTTTCTTCAAGCCCTGCCTGCCCATGCTGTGAAGCAGAGTGACTAAGATACCCCCTGACACTGCCAAAGCCTCTCAGGCTGTGGCTTTGAGTGGTTTTGTGCCTCAGGAGATCCTACGTCATTTGGAAAGATTTCTACTTTGGCAATTTTATTCCAATTCTTCAACTCTCAGGAATGTGTATCATTGAAGCTCCCCCCCTGCCAGCCCCCCCAAGAGTGTGTTGGGCCAGAATTTGTTTGTGAAAATATTATTTTAGGATTCCTTCCACTTCTATCATCTGCTTATTTTCCTTCCTGCATATTTCATAATGTAGCACAGAGATTTCTGATTCAGCAGTTAAAATAAGTCTGTGCCGTAGTTATCACTTCCTTGTGACCCACTTTATGCACAATTACTCATTCTGGAATTGAAAGTTTAGGTTTCAAAAATTTTTCTAAAGTATGTGTCTGTGGAAAAAAAGAGGGGAAAAGATACCGACTGGATATCTGTTGCTGACACTCACAGCACCCTAAGGGCGGGCACCCCAGGTCGGTCCTGAGGTTCCTTATCTCATCATTGTCCTGCAAACGCTCTCTAGCCCTGTTCTCTTCAGTTCTTCCACACCCAGCATCCCGCTTTCCCGCCGACCTCACTCTCCTTTCCTTCTTAAGAAATACAGCTGCGCATTCACCGAGCACTGGCTTCACCGAGCACTGGCTGCTGCGCGCCGCTGTGCTCAGTGCTGTGGGAAACACGAAGGACAATGAGACAAGGTCCCTGCTCTTAGGAGACATATATGCATGTGACATTTCTGTCTCACTTTAGTGTGCTACCTGAAAATCTGAACCAGAGGGTGGAATTCCGTAGGGCTGCACTTTCAGCAGTCCCCTAGATGATTCTGTTTGGAACCCTCGACCGCATTTTAAGAAACGCTGTGACCGGTGAGCGGGGAGGCAGTAACTGTTTTGTGTGCTACACTGAAGTAGCTCCGAAGCGCTGAGTGAGCACAGGGGAAGGAGAGACAAGATTGTCTGAGAGGTGAGGGAAGGCTTCCTGGAAGAGGAAATCAGGCAGGTGGGAGATGCCGCAGGCACTGTGCCCTGCTGCCGCACCGCCCTGGGTGTGAGGGCGAGACATTGGGTCACGTTCCTCCCGCCCAAGGCCTTTGAAGCGTTTATGGAGGACAGGAAACTCTGGGACAAGGGGGTACTCTTACCTCTGAGAGGACCCCAGGGTACCACACTGTGCCCCAGCTCCAGACCAACCTGCGAGCAGAGGTCCATGGACAAGGTCCTTAGTCTCTCCATCCTCGGATGAAGGGATGATGTTACGTGCTTTGCAGGATTGGTGTAAGAATTAAGTGAGCCAACGTGTACAAAACCCTTGGCACACGATTAACATTCAATACATGGTGGCTGATGTTATTTTTATTAATCTAGATTTTTCTTTAGGATAGGTTCCTAGAAGCAGGATAACTAGAACGAGGAACATGTTACTAAATGGTACATAAACAAACTGCAATTTTCTTTTAAGTTTATATGATAAAAGTGCCTCAATTTGACTGCTAGAGAGAAGATGTTCACTTATATCTATGACACCAGGTGCTTGGGAGAATATACACCAAGGTATTAGCAGTGGTCTTGTCTGGATGGGAGTGACAATGGGTGTTCTCAATGCTCTTTTTGATGAATTGGTAAGTGGTGGCCACTATCTTCTTCCTCTTCCCCTTCCTCTTCCTCCTCCTCCTCCTCCTCGGCCTCTTTCTTCTCTTCCTCTCCTGTGACACACACACGCACACACCCATGCATGCCCTGGCTTGTTCCCATGTCTGGAAATCCCTTAAAAATATTTTTTTAAATTTTTTAGAGACAGGTCTTGCTCTGTCACCCAGGCTGGAGTGCAGTGGCATGATCATAGCTCACTGCAGCCTTGAACTCCTGGGCTCAAGGGATCTTCCTGCCTCAGCCTCCCTGGTAGCTGGAACTATAGGCACATGCTACCATGCTTGGATAATTTAAAAAAATTTTTCTCAAAGTGGGGTCTCGCTATTTTGCCCAGGTTGGTCTCAAACTCCCAGCCTCAAGTGATCCTCCCGCCTCAGCCTCCCGAAATACTGGGATTACAGGTGTGAGCCACCGTGCCCAGCCTGGAAATCCCTTTAAATTAACATTCCCTCCCACCCCAGAGACCCTTAGTAAACTGCAAATATGTTAACTAGAAAATGCAACTATTGCACCCCACTAGCACACTCCTTCCCCAGATTATTGATCAGATTAGTTAACACTTGGCCCAGAATATGGGCTGATGGAAGGTCTAGGGCAGGCTACCATCCCAGAAGGGCAAGCCCAGCATAAGAGAGGTGTGGGGTGGGGGGCCGGGTCTTGAGAGCCAGAAGGCATATCAAGAAACATCAGGTGCTCAAGATAAGGAAACCAGAAACCAAAGCAGTGAGCAGGTTTCCAAAGGAGTCCTGGAAAGGAAATGACTTCTCTGCTGTCTGAGATGGCTCATGTTCAAAGGCTGGAGGTGGCAAAATGAACTGATGGACCTTTTGATATCCCCTGAAAAGTTCTACGAAAGCCCAGTTATTGGGTGGAAAGAAAGATCCCAAGAATTCAGATCGCCTCTTTGTACATACCCATTCTTCTTGGCATACCAGAAGGCTGCCATTTATACTAGTGAGTTGCAAAGTGCTGGTAAGTAAATCATCCTGAAAGCAATTCTAAGATCCCAGAGTAGATGCCACGACAGTTTGGAGTGATTCCTTAAAATATCTCTAAATGAGAACTTTTTTTTTTTTCTTGATTCTCTTATTGCTTAGCTGTATTACTCCTGACTGCAGGGTTATTATTAGGTAAATTGAAACCCTCTCTTATTCCCACGACACATTTTCATACCATAATTGAAATCTGCTTTTTTGGAAAAATGCTTTGAGAGATGGATATTTCTGAAATGCAACTTTGTTGCTTTGGCTTTTCCCAAATTCCCTTAATTCCAATTTAGAGCAGAAAACCTTTTTCCCTTAGAGCTCAGAGCAGTCTCTAATTCAGAATCTAACCTTCAGAATCCATATTTTAAGAAACAGATTTCCAGTTCAAGGAGACAGAGTTGGGGTAGAAGAGAGGATGCCCAGGTTGTCAACAGGGGCAAACAAAGGCTGATGCCGTGTTGCATTTATTATAACAATACATAAGTAAATAAATAAGGAGGCAAGGGACCCAAGCCAATGGGCCAGCCAGGCTATAATCCCTCCAACCTTGCTGTCAACCAGAATTGCTGTGACCAGCTTCTGTGTGCTCCTGCTATTGTCCACAAACCCATCCCCCTGAAGGAAATAATGTTATATTCCTTCTTCAAAAGAGGAAGGGGGCAAGGGGAGAAAAATACCAATAAAGTGCCAGCTACTCAGGGCTATGAGGTTTTCACAGAGCCCAGTGTTGAGAAATTCCAATCTAAGGCACTGCGGCAGTGCCACAAAGATGCACGTTACCTAAACCGTGCGTCTAGGGAATAAATGGGAAAAGGCCATCAGCTTGGAAACACCTGTCACTAACAGGAGGGTGAGCACCCAACAGCCGAGCAAGTGGACAGCAGCCAAGGCAGCTGAGAGGTCTCCAAGCTGTGCCCCTGCACCCTGTTGTCTCATTCTCCTTGTCTTTCTCCACACAGCAGAAACTCTCCTGGAGAAAATTATCCCCTGACCTGGGGGACCACAGCTCATACTTCACAAGAGGCTCCCAGATCTGGGCTTTCACCAGGCTCTGACCTTGAAGGGGAAAGGCCCAGGGTGTGGCTTCGTAACGACCTCAATCCAGGTCTGGTTAGGGTTGGAGGAACCTCTCCACCCCTTTTAATATTTCAAGCCCTCAGGCAGGCAAACCCAGACAGCCAATGGAGAAGGAATGGGCAGGGCAGGGAGGGAGGGGCCCAGTGGGTGCATTGCCCCCGACAGGGTTGGCCAGAGAGGGGAGCTTGCTAGAAGGGATGGCGGTGGGTGGTGGTTCTTCTGTTGACCAGGGTTGGGGCTCCAAAGGGGATGGCAAAGGGTCTGTCTGTAGAGCCGGGAACGGCTGTGGCTTCCCTTGCTCAAGCAGAGGGGATGCTGTGGCCCAGTCTGTCCTGGGCCCTCATTTCTGCTCTCTGACTTGCTCTCCCATAGGGCGTCTCCCCTGCTTGTACGGCTTCATTTGCTTCAGTGCTTTGGTCTCCGATCTCTTCTCTGGAGTCCAGACTCAGGATCCCCCTCTACCCAGTCATTTCCATGGGTTCCATGGGCACCTCCAACTCAACCTTTCCCAACTGAATGCTTCGCCTTTCCACTGAAATACGC